>CAUYLG010066592.1:0-77342 GCA_963573385.1 Cacajao melanocephalus
GCATTCTAGCCTGGGCAATAGAACAAGAATCCCATTCTCTCTCCCTCTTTCTCTTCCTCTTTCTTTCTCTCTTACATTCTTTTTTTTTTCTTTCTTTCACTCTCACTTTCTTTCCTCTCTTTTTCTTTCTTTCAAAAAAAATAAATAAATAAAAATAAAAATTCAAAAGAAGGGTTAACATAGGAAAGACATCCGGAGACCTTCAGAGGTATTGGTGATATTTCATCACCAGGTGATAAGGTAAGTGTTTGGCACAAGGATTTTTGTTCTATTATATTTCAAACCTTATAATATATATTCTTTGTGTGAATGAAATATTTCATAATAAAAAAATAGATTAGCCATCGTCTGGGAGATGATAGTAGCCATGCATATAAGTGACAAAGATTAATATACTGATTATAATAGAGAATCCTGCAAATCAATAAGAAAAGATAAACACCCCAGTAAATAGTAGGCAAGATATATTAGTAAGCAATTTGAAGAAGAGGAAATATGAAGATCAATATACATACAAAAAGAAGGTCAACTCAATGGTAATCATGGAAATATGAATTAAAACCATAAGCCACCAATTATCACAACAAAAACAAAACTAAGAAAAAGGTCTGATAATAGTAAATTCTGATGAAGAATGGGAATTTAAATTTGTATAACCACCCTGAAAGACAAATTTCAATCAACTAAAAAAACAGGCGTATTCTCACCTAGACAAACTCTCTCACAGGTACTCAAGAATATACAGTTGATTGTTGAACAGCATGAAGATTAGAGGTGCCACTTTTCCCATGTGGTCAAAAATCCATGTATCACATTTGACTCCTCAAAAACAGTAGCCTACTGTTGACCAGAAGCCTTACCAATAGCAAAAACAGTTAACACTTATTTTATATTATATGCTGTATTCTTACAATAAAGTAAGCTAGAGAAAGAAACATTAAGAAAATCATAAAGAAGAGAAAATATGTGTACTATTTACTAAGTGGAAGTGGCTCATCATAAAGGTCTTCATTTTCTTCAGATTGAGTAGGCTGAGGAGGGAAAAGAGGGGGCTTGGTCTTGCTGTCTTAGGGATGACAGAGGCAGACGAGGTAGAGGAGGTAGAAGGAGAGACAGGAGAGGCAGACACACTTAGTTTCATCTTTATTGAAAAGAATCCACATATAAAGTGGACCAGATCAAACTCATATTGTTCACAGGTCAACTGTATATAAATATTCCTATCAGCTACGTTTATAACAACAACAAAAAAAAGAAAACAAGAATATACGAGAAGCTAAATGCCCATCAACATTATACAGTGTAGTACTATAAAACGGTAAATAGATATCAACATGAGTGAATTTCAAAACATAATTATGGGTGAAAATATATGTTCTCTGCTTAATAAAATTTTAATATGCATATTTGACAATTTTAAAACCATTCTGCATATTGTTTAGGATGATATAACTATATAATTAAATGTAAAGAAGTTTTCAGGGATAAGAAACTCTTTCTGAGGGCAGTAACTTTTTCTAATATGTGAGGAAATTAAGAAGAATGTGATCAGCATGAAGTACCCAGGGCCTTCAACCTTTTGATGATCATTATTTCTTAAGCAGAATATTCATAACATGAGTGTTCATGATATCCTTATGCATATATTTGGTTTGTTAAAAATATTTTACATTATAATTTTTAAAGTAATTATAGGAAGCAAAACAAAGAAAATGAAGAATGAGAGGAATTTTCTGGTCCCAGGAGGCAAGATTCTGCTGGACAAAGGTCTGCTTACTCTCTGTGCCTCTCGTGACATAGTCATCTCAGATGACTTTACAAGCCTTATGGTTTAGAATGGTGATGTGTACTGTTTGGTCTCAAGAAACTTTCAGTTTTTTGGCCCTAGAAGCTGGCTTAACAGGGAGAGATTTTGGTTGTAGGCATTCAAAGAAAAAACCGTTTAAACCAAGCAAGGACCATCATTCCAAACTCAAAAAAAGGTGCAACGATATTAAAAGTTTTGAAAGTATTCTGAATTTCTGTGACAAATAACAATCAAAATCTATGTCAAAGGTTTACACTAGAACCATGTAAAAAACACAAGTCAAAGAGAGAAACCAAGGAGATACATGGACAAAGATCATGAACAAAATACTCATACAATAGTGATGAAGAGCTAAGAAACATATACAGACATTTTTATAAGTAATTAATGAAATTCAAATTAAACAAAAATTAGCTTTTCTGTCCATCAAACAGACAAGGTTGGAAAAAACAATGACCATGGTGTTACACACACTGCAGTAAGGATGGGACTCTACAGTGCAACTAATGAGGATGAAAATTGATGAATTCTGTCTGGAAAGCATATTATTAAAATATACTAACCAATTTAAAATATTCATACATTCTGGTTGAATAATTAATATTGTGGAATAGTCACTAAGGAGATAGTAAGAGATGCGAACAGAAGTATACTTATAAGAATGTTTTTGTAATCCCAGCACTTTGGGAGGCCGAGGTGGGTGGATCACATGAAGTCAGGAGTTTGAGACCAGCCTGACCAATATAGTGAAACCCTATCTCTACTAAAAATACAAAAGTTAGCTGGGTGTGGTGGCATGCGCCCGTAGTCCCAGCTACTCGGGAGTCTGAGACAGGAGAACTACTTGAACCCAGGAGGTATAGGCTGTCTTGAGCCGAGATCACGCCACTGCACTCCAGCGTGAGCAACAGAGCAAAACACTGTTTCAAAAAACAAACAAAAATAATGTTTTTGAAGCACTATTTATAATACTTAGTAGATAAAGCTTCAATGCTCATGAAATAAATTGTATTCATATAATAATTGTAGTTTTAAATTAATATATAATTTGAGTTTTTAAAATAACAATAGCAAGAGAAATGAATGAGAACTCAATATTTAATGAAAAAAACATGATGCAAGACTCTATTTAGTCTGATGTCAATATTGTATCATGTGTGACTACTGGAATCTATGTTCCTGTCCATTTATGAGAAAACTGAAGGAGGCACATTTTCTCAAAATATTTCTCTAACATCTCTGCTGCATCCCACAGACTAGGAGAGAAGTTTATGACTTCCTTAGAGGACAAATGGAAGTTGCTTATTAAATTGACAGAGGATTAGACTTCACAGGGAAGATGCTTCAACAGAATTCTGTGGGTCATTTTCCACTCACAAATTTTGCAGTGCCTTTGCGGTATGAATCTGACTCTGACATTCATATACACAGCAGTCAACGCTATGTTTTGGAATGCTCCCCCTAGGTGGCAAAATCTCCCATTCAAATAGGACATTAAATATAGTTTAAAATCACAATAACATGGAAAAAAGCAATCAGCAGGCAGTTCCAACTTCTGGCCATCGTCTATAAACAGGTGGTGAAATTCTTGTACCAACAAATTATTCAGAGAATACTGGATAAAATCAACAGCTTAAACTACACTTCTGATTGAAAACTAGGATCTGATTACTGAGGTGAGTTGCTCTAGGAGAGTGAAGAATTCAGGACTGAGGTTAAAATCCACTAAGATGACAAAGGTTTTTTTCCTTTAAGAAGCCCCTTCCTAGATTTCAATCCCAACAATTTCTCAGGCCATATTTGAAGACATGGCATTAGGGGAGAGGAAGGGAAAAGAAAGTGAGAAATTGCTCTCAGCTGTTAAAAAGTCTCTTAATGGATCCCAGCAAAAATCACTTAGTGGATTTTTCCTTGTTGGTATGGGAAGGGAGAGGGAAAAAGCGAGATGTATATGGGATGGGGGCAAGAGGTACCCTTCACTCTAATATTGTCTCAAGTTTTTCAAGAAAGTGCCTCTAGGTTGCTTTTGATTATTGGCTCCCTTCCCTTTGTGTTTTCAAATAATCATGAGTATATAAATACTCTTAAATTGTATCATATATTAAATATAGTAAGATAAAATTCTAGGACATAGGCAGAAACAAATGTGCATTTTAATTGTGGATAGTTATTGTATCAGAAATCACATACAGCCGTTTTTACGTTTGCATTTTCAATATTGCTCTGCATTTCCCAAATTGTCATAACGGATTTTTCTTAAAGACTGATTCTTCATGATTAATATTTTAATTGCTCAGATAGACACATTTTTAGCATTTTAATAATTTAAGGGCAAGTCACCAAAATACATAGAAATAGTTCAGTTTTAATGACAGGTTAGATGAAAGCAACACCAAGCATTACAAGTAGAATTTTCCTCACTGTGTCATGCCAATGAATAGGATAAAGGTTTTCTGAAGTCTGTGCCTGCACCAGTTCCAGAAAGCTCAATACAGACCTGTTAATATCTTCTTTAGTTTGAGTGCAAATTTGAAAAGCAAGAACTCATTAAATGATTTCTGTCAGCTTTCTGCCTCAATTCTCCACTTCTTATGGGTTGCCCCTGACTGAGTCCATTGGGCTACGTAAATTCAGATTTATTTCCAAGGAGAAAATAGGCTGATGACAAGACGTAGTAAGAGGCTCCATATCTTGCCAGTCTGAGAGGCCTTATTATTATTTGTTCTTTTAGATGAACTGCAGTGACCTAGAGCTCATCTCTAAGTTCTTCCCTGCTGCCCAGCTCACAGCTTGACCCCATAGGTGCTAATGTGATCTGATTCTGAGTGCTTGCATAACCCCAAGTTCACTCCTTCACCTGGCATCTTTTCTTGGGGCTAGGTTTCTGAGCTGGTTTATTTTTTGGTCCAACATCAGTAACTTTTCTGAGTCATTCATTTTCCATTAAGGAGTGCTACTTGTTCTACCTTGCTGTAGGGACTGTGCGAATCCTTAACCCCCCAGCCTTGTAAGTCAGGCTCTGCAGCTCACAGACCTTTCCCAGAAGCTATTTTTCTAAATCTTCATTGGTAAATTTGGTCTGCCTCCAACTTACAGAACTTGTGGATATATATGACCATCACTAATATGTGTGCCGTAACTGAAACCAAATCCATTTGTGCTCTCTATCTGGTCAATTTCATTGACCCTATTCTCCTAAACCTAGGAAGAAGATCTACTTTCATTCTCTGAACCCCAGTGTAATTTTTTTTTTTAGTCTTTTTGCAAGTCTACATATGGCATTTTGGATATGAAAATTTCAACCTAAGCATGTTTTGACTGACATGTAAGGTAAACAGCCAATAGTGGTTTGGTGATAGTCTATGAATTTGGTTGATGAAATTACTTATAGACAGTTTTAACTGAATTAGAAAAGTCAGCATTAGTTTAAAATAATACTGCTTTTATCTAAAAAGCAATTTGTAAAAGACTACATGATAGTCTTAGAAACATGATAGCTTAGAAGATAATTTTGATAAAATTTAACATTTCTTATTTTAAATATCCTTAGTAATTTAGTAGTAGAATGATTCTTCTAAATTATGATAAAAATATATATCTGAGGCTCCAAAACCAACTTAATAAGTAAAGAGACATTTCATTAAATTTGAAAATTAGGACCTAAATTTAAGATATTCCTTAGTCAATATCGATCTAAAAGTTTTTAAGTAAGCAATAAGAAGAGAACATGAGAAATAATCATTCAAAAGTAGGATGCAAATTCATAATCTATTTGAAAAACAATAAAATCTAGTAGACTTAAGTAATTAATTACATACTAAATTCATAAAACCCAATAATTTTCCTATAATTGTAATAACAAGTCAGAGAAATATAATGACAGGAGATAAATCTCATCTCTAATTGCAATAAGAAATTGAATGCTTAGGAATAAACTTGACAAATCTTATATTGGAGTTAAGGAAAATAAACAGCTTTTTTGGAACATATAAAAAGATTTGAATAAAGGCACAAATATAATCTTTTTTAATGTGCAGTGACAATCCCAATGATATTTGATGTTTTTATCTATAAAAACTAATTTATCACAATATCAAAAGAAAAAAGCTTTAATAAAGAAAAAAGAATAATAAGGAATTTACCATACATTACAATATATTTTAAAATTAATAAAGTAGTTTGCTATTAAGTTAGTAGGCCATTAAAACTGCATACAACATCCAATGCCAAAGTCAAATATGTATAAGAACTGCTATGTGTTATGAGTGGCATATCAAAAAAATGAATTTTTATATAAGTGATATTCCATGGAACAACTGAATATTTATTTGGAGAAAAGATGGAAAATGTAGCCTCATAATTTATAGCAACAGAAATATAAAATCTTGATATAAAACACACACACACACACAGCATAAAATACCTGAAGAAAACAATAAAAGAAGATGTTTCACCATATTAAAATGTGTCACCTGAGAGCAAAACAATGAGTCAAAATTAAAAGGCATCAACAAATTCAGAAAATAAAACATGCAGCAAATGTAGTATAAGTATCTTTGAAATATACATGAAGACATTTATAAATTACTAAGAAGACAAACATCTTGAGGACAGCAACAGATCCATACACGATATGAACAAAAAAGTTGTTTGTAAAATGGTGAATATGTATATATACAAATAAATATATGAGCATATCTATCTGTGTTTATGTATAAATTCAACCCTGTTCATAATAAAAAAGATACAATTTTTAAAAAAAAAACTACAAATCATGTCTATCAACTCTGAAGAGTTTAAAAGGTATATAGAAGTAATATTGTTGAGATGAGTATTATATCTCACTAGTGTAAGACAGCTTTGGAATTACTTTCCTTTTAAAGACAATTTGGCAGTATGAATCAAAATATTAGACTCAGTAATGCCACATTTAGAAATATATCCTAAGAAAAAGGCATGCAAAATTTAGCAAAACAGTTGTTTATTCTAGCATATTTATTATAAAATATTTTAAATCATCCAAATGCCAACAATAAGCCTTAGTTAAATAAACAGGGGTACTTGAGAAAAAAAATGCAATGCTATTTAGCAATTAGAAATGATTTTAGTGAAGAACAACTAATGACTCAAAAAATTTTATATGTTTCTAAGTTGTAATAACACACGAACCATATACGCCCTACCATTCAAAATTACACATGGATGCATATTCACATAAATATACATATGTACTACAGATATGTAAGCATATCTATTACTAGAATAAATTACAATATCTTTAATTTATTAAGTAAAACAAATAAAATATAATGAATAATTTTCCTATATGACAGATCTAAAATTTTTTATTCATACTTTTATAATTTTAAATCTTTCTGCAATGAATATGTGTAACTAATATAAAAATTTTTAAGTATATGATTTCTTTGCTTATTTACTGAGTTATCCATTCACATACTCAGCAATCATTATGGAGCAGCTGCAGACAGTTTATTAGGTATCAAGTAAAACTGCCTCTGCTGTCACGGGGGCTTGTAGCCTAATGGTATAGCCAGGCCAAATAATCATGCAGAAATTCCATGATTTCAAACACTTTGGCTATCTAGGAAAAGAACTGACCACGTGTTCTTGAGAATTTATAACTGGGATCATATTTAGTCTGAAGACCCAGAGGATGCTTTCCTGCAAAACTGACATTTAAGCTGAAAGATACAGGTTGAGTGTGGAACAATTAAGCAAAAATAAGGAAAGAGTTCTCAGCCAGAAGGAGCATCATTTGCAAAAGTCCGTTGGGTCAAGGGGGAGCCTGGAAACATTGTGCTTTAGAAACATTGCAGATATTTGCTGATGAGGTTGGAGCATAGAAAGCAATAAGGATTTTTGGAAATGAGGTCTTTAGGTGTAAAATAAGGGAAATACTTTGTATCTGATATGGCTTGGCTGTGTCCACACCCAGTTCTTATCTTGAATTGCAGCTCCCATAATTCCCACGTGTCCCGGAAGGGGCCTTGTGGGAGGTAATTGAATCAAGTGGGTGGGTCTTTCTCATGCTTTTCTTATGATAGTGAATAAGTGTCATAAGACCCGATAGTTTCACAAAGGGGAGTTCCCGTGCACCTGCTCTCTTGCCAGCCACCATGTGAGATGTGACTTTGCTCATCCTTCACCTTCTGCCATGATTGGGAGGCCTCCCCAGCCATGTGGAACTGTGAGTCAATTAAACCTGGGTCCTTTATAAATTACCCAGTCTCGGGTATGTCTTTATTAGTGGCATGAGAACAGACTAATAGAGTATCTTTAGAGCAATGGGAAACTACTGTAGCACTTTTTATCTTATTGCTCCTCTCATAAAAGCTCCAGAAAGTTGGGGGGTGGATTACTTGGTCCTGTCTCCAGAACATCAGAGCTAATGAGAAATGAATGCCAGGAGTCCTCCAAAATCACTTCTTTTAGAGGCCTCTTAGCCCCTGGCCTATAGTCCCTAACACCAAGAAAAAGCTTCAGTAATCCCCCTGCAACATTATTCTGCTTTGTATCACCACTCAGGAGCTTCAAAATAATCACCCAGAAGTATGGTTTCTCTGCTGTCAATTCACTATGTTGTTACCTCTAGCCAACATAGAGTAAATTCCAGCATATCCCCAATTAACTTGCTTGAGATTCTGTTTTTGATCTGGCCCAGAGTGGAAATTCAAAAACTGATACTCATAATTAGATAGTATTGTTCATGCCCTCTCTGTTCTGATCACTAATTTTTTACTTGCTATTATTCTTTTTGATGTTTTTTCTCATCTTTTTTTTGCAGAAAAATCATATATATATACACGTGTATATATATATGCGTATATATATATATGTGTATATATATACACGTGTATATATATATATATATATATATGACTTTTCTGCAAAAAAAAGATGAGAAGAAACATCAAAAAGAATAATAGCAAGTAAAAAATTAGTGATCAGAACAGAGAGGTCATGAACAATACTATCTAATTATGAGTATATATATACACGTGTATATATAT
Source organism: Cacajao melanocephalus (assembly GCA_963573385.1). Taxonomy (NCBI): domain Eukaryota; kingdom Metazoa; phylum Chordata; class Mammalia; order Primates; family Pitheciidae; genus Cacajao; species Cacajao melanocephalus. The sequence goes on from CAUYLG010066592.1 coordinate 8,839, forward strand.
ATACACGTATATATATGTATATACATATATATATATATATATATATGGCACATTGCAAAAGTTTTTAAAGGATCAAGAACGCTGGGGGTAAGCAGATTTTATAATTTTATAATTCTTCTTTTCAACAAGGAAACATATTCAGAAATGTGAAATGCATTGCTGAAGGACAAACCTGAGAAAACCCTGTCTCTTAACACAAGAGAGTGCTCCTTTCACCACAGCATACAGCTTTTTATTAAGCACAAAGATCCTTTCTCCTACTGCCTAGAGAACAGAAGTTACTAGATTACTATGGCTATGTCTGTGTAATGTACTTTGCACAGTAGTTAGCATGGCATTATGCCCGGTTAGGTGCCGAAGAGATGCTTTTAGATGATTGACAGCCAACCTATGATTTTTTCTGATCATGCCAGGCCAACCTGACATGAGAAGTCTTGGGAGGAGCTAGTTCCCTGGAGAGGAGGTAGGCTGACACTGAGTGACTTAGAAATGACAGGAAGTCGGTTGAAATTGCTACTATAGTTAAAATGTCTTTTTAAGTAATTCTACATATAATATATTTCTCACCATCAAGAAGCTTCAACTGTTGATGGTGTGGCAATTTTAAGTTACGAAAGTAAGTTTAGGTCTCGTGGGCACAAAATCATTAGGGACATGATACTGTTCACATATCATCATGCTCTTCATGTGGCAATTTAATGTCAGTGGAGTTTTAAAGAAGGAATAATGCCAACAACTAATATATGCCAAGTGCTAGCAAACAGGACCACTAACCATATCCATTCATCATTTCATATCATCTTCACAAGCTTACACCCTCACAAATACATACCAATACTAGTGTCACACAAATGCAAAAACAGACTTAAAGAGGTTTTGAGGTTCACTAAAGATCTCACAACCAGAAAGTTGCAAAAACCTGGTTTGTCTGATCCAAATTATTTGCTCTTAACCACCCAGCTATACTGCTTACAACATTCTGGCTACTCCAGAATGTTGATTCTGAGCGAAGTTTATTGAGACTCTGTATCTACCACTGTCAGAAAAAAAAAAATCAGAAAAATTACTTGTCAGATTGTGAAAAACTAAGTTTTAGGGGAATGAAAATTACCAGACTTGCAATAGATTAACATACAATGAAATAGAGAAGTATGTGCATTCTCCCTCTGTAAGGAAAGGGGAGCAAACAAATATGCAAATGTTTGGTGATCATGAAATCAGAAATGCAAGTGAGTTTCAGAAGTCAAACATTCAATGTTATCTGGCCAAAAACTCTGTGCATCTATGTATAATACAAATATGCCTTGACAATAATGACCATATGGTAAAAGTGCAATGGATAAGATTCCTATTTTCAAATCAGAAGTTATAAATTTAATGTCGGTAAATAAAAAATGCTTTGCTTGAAATACATATCTTTATCTACGATAGACCATCTATCATCTAAGCCTGGATGAAGTATATGTCTTGGTCTGGAATGTCACCAAAAGGTGCCCCCATTTCTTCAGAGCTACCAGAATTTTACCTCTTAGTTATATGTTGGGCAAATTGCAAGGGCTATTTCTATTTTATCTGTGAAGCTTGTTTTTCCTTCTCTCCTCAGATCAATAATCTATGACAGAATTGCAACTAGGGTTCACAGAGTGATAATCATCTATTTGGCACGGCTTTCTGACATACTGTGTTAAGATGGATTCTGGGGTCTTATCCAGGGTAAATGGAAAAATATATTGATCAGTATATTAGTCCATTTTTATACTGCTACAAAGAACCCAAGAGGGAAATTTATAGAGGAAAGAGGTTTAACTGACTTACAGTTCAGCATGACTGGGGAAGCCTCAGGAAACTTAGATTCATGGCAGAAGGTAAAGGGGAAGCAGGCACCTTCTTCACAAGGCATCATGAGAACAGCATGGGCTAAAGTGTCCCCGTGATTCAGTTACCTCCACTTGGTTTCTCCCTTGACATGGGGGATTGTGGGGATTACAATTTAAAATGAGATTTGGGTGGGGACACAAATCCTAACCGTATTAATCAGTTAATTCAACTGGCCAAAGAATGAAGAGTGGGAGCTGCCATGTTTCCAGATACCAAATTACCTACGTGATTTAAGTTAGGTAAATAAGAAGAGAAATCATACATTTTCCTGACTTAGTAACATGCTAAATACTAGAATAGCAGCCACTTTGATTTCTTCTTTTACCTTTCTCATAGAGCTCAGTGTTTTCTGCTTTTGACTATTTAATTAAAAAGCACAGCCCCTCTCCCCATTTCCACATACTTGGGTTAGCAGGAATAGCATAAATGAGGCAAGATTTAGCATTAATCTCAACTGGTAACCTTTATGAACAAGCTTTCCCTTATTATAGTATGCTGTTTAGAGCAAGGTGCTAAGGAAACACCTAGTAGATGGTAATTATTGTCTCTCGACATGTCACAAAATACAGCTCTTAAAGAAAACATACCAAAGGGCATAAGAAACATACTTCTCTCAGGTTTGAAGATTCCCATCATCTCTAGGTTCCATCTATATTCAAGTATGACAGTACAGTTGTCTTAATTCAGGCAAATAGGAAGAGCTAATAGGTGAAAGAGCCATGATCATCTTAGGTACTTGAACTTCGAATTTGGTTGGAACTGTCCTAAAGTAAAGGCTTCCCTTGATATCCTTGCAGGATTTGTTCCAGAACCCCTTCAGTTACCAAAATTCACAAATGCACAAGTCTCGTATATAAAATGGTGTACTATTTGCACATCATCTACACACATTCTCCTGTATACTTTAAATTATCTCTAAATTACTTGTAATACCTAATGCAGTGGAAATGATATGCAAATAGTGGTTAAATGTATTGATGTTGTTTTATATTATTATATTGTGTTTTCTCCAAATATTTTCAAACCTCAGTTGGTTGGATCTGTAGATGGAGAACCCATAGATTTCTGTAAATTATTTTGTAATGTTTTCGCTTGCTAGGATAAAGAAAAGGATAAGCTATCACATATTGCTTTCGTATTATCAAATCAAACCTAGGTACCATGACTGTAGTTTAGAAAACTAACTCTGAAAATAAAGACAATTTGTAATAGGCCTGAGTTCAAATAATGGCTCTACCGCTGTGACTTTGAGCTTGTTGCTTAATGTCATTGAACCTGAGTTTCTGCCTTAGTAAAATTGACTTATTAATATAGACTTCCATCAGTTGTTATGAAAATAAATGTAAATGGAATCATATCTTTAATGCACATAGTAAAGTGCCCGACATACAATTGGCAGTCCATAAATAACAACAGTAAACAATAATGACTTCTAAAACTCTTCAAATGGTGCTCGCTCATGGTAACTACCATGTAAGTGTTTGCTACTATTATTAATATTCCTATATTGAAGTTGAGCTTTCTTTCTTTTTCCTGCTTCCCAGTAGCTTGGGATTTCCTTCAGAGGTGGTTCTGAGGGCTGGGAGGAAGGGCTTAACCCAGTATTTCCAATGCTGCCTTGGGCTAGGCTCTGCTTTCTTCACAATTGAAAGACAGAATACACTGCTAGAGTTATCAGGTAGGCTTTTGGGTTATCCACGTATCCTTAAAACTCGACTAGATTCTAGGAAAACATAATGTTGATATTTCTCATATTAAAGGTTTAGTCTTTATTCCTGACCAGACCAACTGTCATGATTTCCTGACTGCTTCAGTAAATTAGGCTACAACACCTAGAAGGAAAATGGAGAACTCACATGGTTCTAGCATGAACCCATGAACCCCAGCTGAGTTTAAGAAGACAAAACAAGTGGTCTCCTGTCTTCTTTCCTTTGAGTTCTATCAGGGTACTTTCTTGGTTTCCCAGAATTAAAAGTGTTCCTTTGATCTCCCTGCAGAAATCATGCCAAACCTTTAAAATAAATGTGACAAAATAATCTACCCTCTGTCTCCAAAAGCATTAAGAAATTTCTGAAGACACCATTATAGCCATCTTATACTTATAAGCACTTCCCTGTACTTATGATGCAGCAGGAGTTACCTGCTGCATCTTATGATGCCATCTATTCCACGCATAATTAAATACTCTGCTTCATATCTCCCTTGCTGCTTTCTCTTCGTGCCAAGTTCCTTGGTTTATATCCACATCTTTCACTATGTCTTCTCTATGTTTCAGATACCATTTTCTGCATATTTTGGGCCAATCTTGCCACACTTATCCCTAGCATTTTACAAACCCAGATAAATATGATCATGTCATTCTCTTTTTTATATAAGCAAGAATACCTTCTCTGTAGCTGACATAAATATCATCAATTAAACTTTAAAAAATGACCCTACTTCCATACTTTTGTTTACCTCTCCATTAGGGAAGTTTCTACACCAAAACCTGGAGACTTTTTAAAGACTTCCTTGGGTGATATGGAATTATTTTTAAGGTAGGGAAAGGCTGGCTTAGCTAATTTTCACATGTAGGTGTCTGGGTTTGGGGTTGGGGTGAAATCTGAGACTGGGAAAGGATGTCTTTCTTAACATCATGGTATTCAGAGCTCATGTCTCTTAAATTTTGTTACCCAGAAGTCTTTGGTTGTATGTGACAGAAAGCAAACTTGAACTAGCCTAGGTAGAAAATAACTTTTATTAGAAAAATACTTGAGTAGCCTACAGAATGAAAATAGTGATAAGCCATAAAGCCTCAGGATATCAGGAATGGAGACATTTCTGAACACCTGAAATATGGACGCCATAAACTCTTGTTTCTGTCCATTGACATCGTTCTTGTGTGTGTGTGTGTGTGTGTGTGTGTGCGCGCGCGTGTGTGTGTGTGTGTGTGTGTGTGTGAGAGAGAGAGAGAGAGAGAGAGAGAGAGGGTCTCATTCTGTCATGCAGGCTGGAGTGCAGTGACATGATCATTGCTCACTGCAGCCTCGACTTTCTGAGCTCAAGTGATCCTCCCAAGTAGATGGAACCACAAGTGTACGCCACCGTGTCCAGCAAATTTTTTAATTCTTTGTAGAGATGAGATCTTCCTATGTTGCTCAGGCTAGTCATAAGCTCCTGGGCTCAAGCAATTCTCCTGCCTCAGTCTTCCAAAGTGCTGAGATGACAGACATGAGCCACTGTGCCCAGAGAGACCCTAATTCTCTTGACTTAGGTCATATTTCTATCCCTCTAGGAGATGGCAGAGGGTAGAAAAATCAGTTACCAGGTTGAAAATTAGGACAAAATAGTTGGAGGCATCACACCACCTGATTTCAAACCAAACTACAAGGCTACAGTAACCAAAACAGATGTATAGACCAATGGAACAGAACAGAGGCCTCAGAAATCATGCTACACATCTACAGTTGTCTGATCCTTGACAAACCAGACAAAAACAAGCCATGGGGAAAGGATTCCCTATTTAATAAATAGTGTTGAAAAAACTGGCTAGATAAACAAGATAAAGGAATTTTGGATGGATTAGCATACAGAAGAAATGCCTAAGGGACTTTAAATCACTGCTTTCAAATTTTTGATAGTGATTATTAATCAGCTGGACAAAAAAGGGAGTTAAAATTAAAAATAGAAAGATTTCACTTTGGCCAAAGGGTGTATTATTATTTTTAATAACATTCCTTTGCTCATTCATCAAACATTTTTGGAGCCTCCATTTTAGTCTGGGCTATTCCCAGGTGCTGAAGTTTTTCAATGATGACCAGTCAGGGCTCAGATTCTAAGGGGCTTGAAGCTGGATGGAGCTGGATGTCAAGGTTATAAAATGCCAGGAAAAGGTTGCTGAAACTGATTAAAGAGTCTCCTTGCATTGTTAATAAATAATTAATTTAAAACATTTTATATAAATAAATGTATATATTATATGTATTTTATTTATGTAATATATTTTGAATTCATATAAATATATATTTGATATAAAGAAATATATATCATACAGTATATGTTTTTTTATATCATTTAATATATTTGATCTTTGTACTCAGTTCTTGGCATAGAACATTGGCATTTCCTGAGTAATAGTAGTGCCTTTTGTTATTCATAATGAGTCCCTTTTAACATCATCTGAGTTTATGCTAATGAAGTGACTAAACATGGGGCCCCTAGATAGCTTTAGGAAGGGGGTTAGTCACTAGAAAGACAAAACTCATGACTGGAGGGTTAGAACTTACAGTCCCATCTCCTAACATCTGGGGAGGAAATGGAGGCTGAGTTTCAGTTCTATTAAAAACTTTTGTACAGTGAAATTCAGAGAGCTTTGGAGTTGTTGAACACATTGAAATGCTGGGAGGATGGTGCATTCAGAATGGGAATGGAAGCTCCATATCCCCTTCTCTCTAACTTGCCCTATGTATTTCTTCCAGTTGGCTATTTCCATTTTGCAGCCTTCGTAATAAACCAGTAAACCTAAGTAAACTCTTCTCTTGAGTTCTGTGAGTTGTTCTACTCAATTATCAAACCTGAGGAGGCATTTGGGGTTTTGGAAACTCATAAATATATAGTCAATTGGTCAGAATTATAGGTGGTTTCTAGGACTTGTAACTGGTTTCTGAAGTTGGGGAAGTCTTGTGGGACTAAGCATTTGACCTGTTGTTTACGTGCAAGCTCTGAGAGTTAGTGTCAGAATTAACTTGAATTATCGGATACCCAGTTGGTGTCAAAGAATTGGTTATTGGTGTCAGAAAAACACATGTACACATTCGGTTTCAGCAGTGGTATCAGAGAAAATACCACCACAGTCTTGTCTTTTTCTCTTGGAAAGCAGAAGAAAAAGGTTAGTGGTATAAGTTCTTGTTGCTATAGGTGTCTTGAGGCCACAACTGATACTCCTAATCCCTCTTTTTTCATATTCGCTAGATTCCCTTTACCATTAGTTAGTACCCCTAGTGATCCAGGGGGTTTACCTGGGTGAGATGACTCATACTCTTTCAATGGACTGAATTGTATTCTTCCAATGTTGAAGTTCTAACCCCAGTCACGAGTGTGACTGTATTTGAATATAGGGCCTTCAGGAGGTAATTAAAATTAAATGAGGTCATAAGCATAGGGCCTGAGATGGTTTGGCTATGTGTCTCCACCCAAATCTCATGTCTAATTGTAATCCCCACATGTCAGGGGAGGGGCCTGGTGGGAGGTGATTAAATCATGGGGCAGACTTCCTCCTTGCTGTTCTTCATGAGATCTGGTTGATTGAAAGTGTGTAGCACTTTCCCCTTCACACTGTCTCTCCTGCTTAGACATGTGAAGATGTGCTCACTTCTCTTTTGCCTTCTGCCATGATTGTAAGTTTCCTGAGGCCTCCTGGTCATACTTCCTGCTAAGTCTGTGGAACTGTGAGTCAAACCTCTTTTCTTCATAAATTACCCACTCCCGGGTAGTTCCTTATAGCAATGTGAGAACAGACTAATTTAGGGCCCTAATCTGCTAAGATTTCTGGCCTTATAAGAAGAGGAATAGAGGAGATTTTTTTCACTTTTCATGCATTTACACCAATGAAAAGATATGTGAGAACAAAGAGGCTGCTTGCAAGCCAGGAAGGAAGCCGTTACCAGAAACTAAACTTTTCCAGGTATTGATCAGGGTGTTCCAGCCTCAAGAATTATTAGGAAATAAATTTTTGTTGTGTAAGCCATCTAGACTGTGATATTTTGTTAACACAGCTCAAGAAGACTAAAACAGTCATCCTTAAGACTTCTGAGTCCCCTGTTACTGTCTTAGTCCATTGGTGCTAGTATAACAAAATTCAAGAGACTAGGTAATTTATAATAAACAGAAATGTATTTCTTTTACAGTTTTGAAGCCTAGGAAGTCCAAAGATTAAGGTGCTAGCATTCAGTGTCTGCTGAGGGCCTTCTTGCTGATCCTCACATGGTGGGAGGTGGAAGGGCAAAAAAGGGGACGAATGCTGTGTCCTCACATATTAGAATAGCACAAGAGCCAAAATGGGCCTAAGCTAGTTCTCTCCAACCCTTTTATAATCCATTTGTGGGGGCCAAGCTCTCATGACTGAATCACTTCTTCAAAGGTCCCATCTCAATACCATTACAATGGGGACTAAATTTTAATGTGAATTTTGGAGGAGACATATTTCAGCCGTAGCAGTCACTATGCCTTTCTCAGGTCATGGCTTCTGCCCTTGTCCATATACTGCAAAATTGGGCAGGAGAGTACAAATATACAATGGATAAATAGAATCTCAAATGTATTCTTCTCTGTCCCACTATGTAATAGTTGTCCTGTCTCCTCCAGGTTATCAAAGTCAAATACCCCTGCCAATATGGTAACTTATTTTTTTGCTTGTTGGTCTCTTGGTTCTAGGAGCCTAAAGTTAACAGAGGGAAGCTGTAACTTAAAGTTTAATAAGGATTTTACTATATCCCTGGTTTAAGCATATTCTCCCTTAGAACCAGGATTTCTAGACCCCTGAACATTTCCATGTCCTAATCCCTAGTCACTGTGACTATGTTACATTACATGGCAAATGGAACTTTACAGATGTAATTAAGGTTACTAATCAGCTGACCTTAAGATAGAGAAATTATCCCAGATATCCAGGTGGGCCCAAACTAATCACATGGACCCTTAAAAGCAGGAATGTGTCCTCTAACTAGAGGAAGGTGCATTAGAAGAGATGAATTAGAAGAAAAGGTCAGAGATTTAAAGCATGGGAAGGACCTGATATGCTGTTGCTGATTTTAAGATGGAGAAGGCAACAGAATGAGGAATGCAGGTGACTTTAATGAGTTGAAACATGTTTCTAGTTGAGAGCCAGCAATGAAAAGAGGACCCCAGGCCTACATCCATAAAGAACTAAATTCGTCCAACAACCTCAAAATCGTTGTAGTAGACTCTACTCCAGAACTTTGAGATAAGACTCCACATCCATCAGTACCTTGGTATCAGCTTCATGAGACCCTTGATAGAAAGAGCCAACCATAACTTCTTAGCTACAGATCTATGGGATAACATTTGTGTCATTTTAAGCTGCTAAGTAATTTGTTACAGCAGCAATAGGAAATTAATGCATCCAGAGTCTGGAGTTGCAGAGATAGGAAGCACACATTGCCAAGTGAGTCATTGAGGGTGATGATAAGCAGGGCCATTCCTACTTTTACCTCTTGGCTCTCAGAGATATGTATGATACATACTGGAGACATGGCATTATATAAAGGTCATTTAATTAGGTTACATACCATATCCTTGTGGGTTGTACACCATCCTTTTAATATATGGTCTCAAGCTGGCATCTCAATTGACTCTATTATTACAACAATTTATAGGCCATCAGCATCTAAATTATGTAGTATGTCATAGGATCAGAGAATCTCATGGATATAAGCCCATTACTAAAACCCCTTTTCTGTAAAATTGGTCCCTTGATCTCCAACAAAATTGTGTGGCATCCTATTGATGCAGCAAGCACTCTGTAAGTTCCCAGGTAGTCATGCTGGCCAAGGGAAGAAAGCAAAGCTCATAGCTAGGTTATATGTCAATTCCAATAATGAAGAGAATTGCCTCCACAATCTGGGATGGAAGGCATCTGATGTAATCCCCTTGCCACCAAGTGGTTGATTGGTCTCCTTGAAGGAAAGTACCATGATAGTGACTTAGATATAGTCTCTGTTTATAGCTGGGGTTCGACGTTTGGCAGCAGTAGCTAGTTCGGTCTTGGTTAGTGAGACTCAGTGGTGTTTAACCCATACTTAGCCTCCATACTTGTGATCAGAGCTTTTTCATTCATGTGGCCATTGTACCAGACTGGAGTAACCTAATTGGCCTAATTATGCTTTCTCTTTTGTTATTTAGTGCCTCTTGCATGCTCTCGCATTAAGTGTTAAAATGCAAAACAAATATCTTCACATTGCATGCCAATTCCCATAGGTCAATACATTATGTTTCTTACACTGACCTCTTTATCCTTGATTTTTCAATCTTTTTTCTTGGAAGTTCCTGACCAAACATCCAAAACACTTTCTGCTGCCTGTATGTTCACATAGATTCTAACTTCTGGCCATTTTTTTTTTTTCACAAATTGGATAATCTGTTGTATCACAAGGGATTGTGGCCACTGGAAAGATTTTCCTTCATGACTATCTTTTAAAGCCACCCCCGAGTAGGGCTCAAGAGCAGCCAGAGTTCATTTTCAGCTTCCACCCATATATTAAGCTGATCCAGTCATGAACTAAGCTTAGCATTTTTCTTTTTCCATTAGGTGATCATAAGGGACTGTCCCCATCTGACTATAGGTGTGAACTTAGAAGAGAAACTAGTGTAACACAGCAGATGATCTGGGGATAAAGACCACTTGCTCATGCAGCTTACACTTGACTTTTGGCTCTGCTAGTGCTTGATCTTGGGTATACTGCCTCCAGCTAATGATGGAATGACTTTGGTTCTGCCTGACATTAAGACTTGTTTGATCTGAGAGAACCCAGATCTTGATGAGCAGTTTTAGATGTATATACAACTTTCAAGCATGCCCTCAGGTGAAGAATGGGCCTGTGGTAGAGACACAACACCTGACCACAATCTCCATGAGTTTGTTCTCCGCATAGCTGCTAAAAGATGACTTTAACAGTGCTATGGTCTGAATATGTTTATCACCGCCCTATTCATATATTGATATCCTAACCTCAAGGTGATGGTATTTGAAGGTGAGACTTTTGGGAGGTGATTAGGCTCCATCTGTATAAATGGGATTAGTGCTCTTATAAAAGAGACTAAATAGAGAACAAACCTCCCTGATTCTGCCATATAAAGTTAAAATGACCATCTAGGAAGGAAGCCCTCATCAGACACTGAATAAGCCAGTGCCTCAGTCTAGGAGTTACCAGCCTCCAGAACTGTGAGAAAGTAGTTTCGGATATTTATAAGTCACATGTCTATGGTATTTTGTTATAACAGCCTGAGCTGACTAAGACAAAAAAAATGTCAAATAAATGTCACTTTTCTGGTCAAGACCCTTCAATGGCTTCTCATGTCACTCAAAATAAAACCCAACATGACTGCAGTGGCCTACAAGGCCCCATATGATCGAGTACTTTCATATATATTTGCCTTCATTTAAAACCACTGTTGGCCAGGTGCAGTAGCTCATGCCTGTAATCCCAGCACTTTGGGAGGCTGAAGTCGGTGGATCGCTTGAAGTCAGGAGTTTGAGACCAGGCTGGCCAATATGGCAAAACCCCATTTCCACTAAAAATACAAAAATTCGCCGGGTGTGGAAGTACACACCTGTAATTCCAGCTACTCAGGAGGATGAGGCAGAAGAATCGATTGAATCCTGGAGACAAAAGTTGCAGTAAGCCACAGATTGCACCACTGCACTCTAGCCTGAGTGACAGAGTGAGACTTAGTCTCAAAAATAAATGAATAAATAAATAAAAATAAAACCACTGTTGTCTCCTCTCTCACTCTGTCCTACCCACACAGGCGTCCTAGCTTTTCTTAGAACACACCAACCATGCTCACATATCAGGGTCTTTGGACTCACTGTATAATTTGCCCAGAACATTCTTTTCCCAGGAACCTGCATGGCTTACTCCTTTACCTCATCCATATCTCTGGTCTAATGTCTCTGTATGACAGGGAAACTGCTTAGTCACCTAAGCTAAAAAATGTATTTCTTATACATGTTATGCTATATTTCCCTAATCTTTCTTTGTATTTCTTCAGAGCATTTATCATTACTACCATGTATATTATATATTTATTTGCTTATTTATATTCTGTTTCCTCCTAGTACATTATGAGCTTCAAGAGCTCAAGAATTTTTGTCTTATTTACTATTACATTCTAGCACCTAAAAATATGTCTGGAATAGTAGGTATTCTATAAATATTTGTTGAATGAATGCATGCATGCATTTATCATTCTTTCAGGCAGCCTACACAGTATCCACAGTTACCCTGTCAGAATATGTGAGAGCAGGTCACTCTTGAGCTCAACATTTTCCAGTGATTTTCTATCTTAATCAGAGTAAAAGCTAAAGCCTTAACTTTGGTCTATAGGACCTTACATGATCTGATCTCATATCCCTTGCCTAGCCTCTTATACTGGCCTCCTTGCTGTTCCTGGAATATCTCAGGTACGCTCCAAATTTAGAACCTCTGGACTTGCTGCTATCTTTCCTTGAAATGCTCTTATCCACATAGTTGGATGGATTGTTGCTGGTTTACCTTTGGATTTTTACTCAAATGTCACTTTCTTAGGAAGTCCCTTTCTGGTCATCTTACTTAAAATTGCAATTCTTCTGTAATATTGCCTATCCCTGTTCTGCTGCTCTGATTTTCTTCCTAGTAATTATAAGCATCTAATAAATCTGCTTTTTGTCTCTCTTCCTTCACTGAACTTTAAGTTCCATGAGAGCAAGTATTTTTTTCTTTCTTTCACTGATATGTCTTCAGCACTGAGAAAACAGTGCCTGGCATACAGTAGGCACTTGTTACATATTAATGGCATAAAGAAATTCAATTTATAGAGGCAACAGTGCCAGTGAGTCTTGTGACATAATCCGGTGCCCAGGGTCTGTGTCTTAATCCATTCAGGCCGCTATAACAAAAACATGATACGCCAGGTGAATTACAAACATCAGAAATTTATTTCTCACAATTCTGGAGGCTAGGAAGTTTAAGATGCCAACAGAGTCAGTGTCTGTTAATAGCCCATTCCTCATAGGCTGTGCCTTCTTGCTGTGTCCTCACATGGTAGAAGGGACAAGGCAGCTCTCTGGGGACCCTTTTATAAGGGCACTAATTCCATTTATGAGGGCTCCATGCTTATAACTTAATCACCTCCCCAAAGGCCCCGCGTCTTAATACTGTCACATTGCCAATCAGGTTTCAGCATATAAGAAAGACACATTCAGGCAATAGCAGTATGTAAATTGTCATTTGCTTCAAGTGGAATGAACAATGGCGTTGAAAATGATAATGAATTTGTGACTGGATCAATTCTGTGGTGCAATTTTGGTATTCATTTATTTTTTATTGAATAAATATTTTTATGCCAGATTATCTTATCCTTTTAGAGATTCTGACTGCTTTTTAATATCCTTGATATCCTTGAATAAACTTCTTTTATCCTTACCTAGCCAAAGTTGTTTTCTGTTGCTGGCATCCAAGAATACTAAGTGATACAGACATTGGTATTACTTCAACAAGGATTCACTGCAGCAGCATATCCTCTAGGACCTATGGGAGATCTGGAATTGGTTTCTGGTTGGGTTGCAACTGAAGGTAGTGAAAAATCTAGATAGTATTAAGAGGTAGAATCCATGGTTGAGTTCCATGTAGAATTATTCCTTCATTGGGTTTAAAGATCTCTATACTAGCAGAGCCCATGTTGTAAGGCTAGGATCAAGAAATTTTGTAGAAGGGTCTGGAGCAAATGAAAGCTGCAAAGCAAGTTGCTCTGTCACTTGGATATTGGGACCCAGTAGACTCATAAATACAAAACGTGCCCATGGCATGTTGAGATGCAGGATGGATCCTGGGACAAACCTCCGGTAGCAAGAAGAAACTCAATGCAGACCCAAAGAGTTTTGGAACATGGTTATGTTTACTTTGGCAAATCATCTTTTTCTCTTTGAGAAATATAGCTCCTAACTTGCTGATCTTGGCTCCACATCAAGTACTAATATGACCCAAGCTAGTCATCATGAGACAGGTGTAATTTGATTCACTAAGTCATAAACTTAGACATACAACAGCATTTCATAATTCATAGGAAGTGGTATACACAAGATTAGACTTGAACAGATCGTGAAGGCATAAGTAATTTGTATGGGTAGATGACTCACACTCCCAATATGCCTATTTCAGCTGCACTAGCATTCTTCTTGCAAATGACATTTTTGACTTCCTGGAGAATTTTTGATGACCAGCTAACAAAGGAAAAAAAAATTTAGCCTGGTTTATAGATGGCTCTGAATAATGTGCTGACACTAGTAAAAAGTGGACTACTGCAGCATTACAGGCTCATTTAGAGGTTACCCTGAAAGACACTGATGAAGAGAAATCCTTCCAACTGGCTAAAATTCAAGCTGTATATCTCATTGTCCATTTTGCCTGGAAGGATATATGGCCTCAGGTGTGGATCATTAGTTATTCTTGGGTAGTGGCTATTGGCTGGGTGATCAGAAAGTTTGAAAGAATAAAATTGGAGGATTGGTGATGAGAAAGTTTAAGTAAAAGGCTTCTGCGTGGATCACTTAGAATTAGCACCAACTGGGAGAATGTTTGTATCTCATGTGAACGTTCACCAAAAGTCATCCTTGGCGGTACAGGCTTTCAATAATCATATAAAAAATATTATTTTCTTATTATAACAGTTGGAGTTCTTTCCTCAGTCTTCTAGTGCAAACTAGGTGGGTTAATGAAAAATATGGCCATGATGGCAGGAATGGACTTTCTGCCTGGCATCAATAATAGGAAATCCCTCTCACCAAAATTGGCCTTATTAAGTGCCCAATTTGCCTACAATAACACCTGATTCTGAGCCCTAATACACCCGGGGACCAGTCAGCCACCTAGTAACAGGTGACAACAGTGGACTTTGTCATGAAGAGGGCTGCATTATTATTTTTATTTTTTGCTGGGATAAAGCATTTTTATTTTCTTTCTTCTGTTAGCATCATCATCCATTTACTGAGTACCATAAACACAGTCATAATATCCCACACAATATTACCTTTAACAAAATAAATTATCTTTTAGCAAAAGAAGTAAGGCAATGAGTTGGCTGATTTCCATGTGATTCACTGGTCTTGTAAAAAACCACTACCCAGGAGCACATTGGTTTTTGGAATGATATACCCTACTAAAGACACAATGATTATTGCAATTAGGAGACAGGTATGTGAGGTTGGGATACCCTTCTATGAGATTCAGTATTTAATCTCAACCAGTGATCAATGTATGGTCCAGCTTCTTCCATAATTATAGGTCCCATAGGTGTGGGAACCAATGGGAGAAAGTGGAAATGACACCTCTTCCTCATTATTACACCTAATAAAACGCTCATGATTTTCAGTTCCCATTTCTGGAATTCTAGGGTTTGTTGATTAAAAGATCTTAGTACTCAAAGGGGTAATGTTTCCACCTGGAGAAACAATAATGATTACATTGAACTGAAAACTGAAATATCAACCATTCATTTCAGATGCCTTATTTACATTGGTTAAACAAGGAAAACATGGAATTACATTATTAACTTGGATAAGATTGCTGTTACACAATTTAAATAGAAAGAAGTAGCATCCCTGAAGGTGCTCTTAGTATAGCTACATCCAATGGTCAGTGATAAAAGGAAATAATATTAAAACTCTAATCAAGTAGAAAACACTACCCAAAAATATGATACCTTGGAAATCGAAGAAAGTGCAGAAGCAGGAAAGTCATTCTGCCATTCTCCTACCCCCTTTCTTCTGAAACAGGCCATAGAAACTAGAATTCCTCTTGTTGCTTATTCCCTGGAGCAGCCCATAAAAGCTATGAAGGTCATCCTCTGACCTTCTGCCTCCCTTCTTTCCAGAAGACCCTCATATAATAGGTGTCCTAGCCTATACCCATAGGGAAGGAATGTCAGACAAAAACACCAAGAAAAATCTGAACAGGCCTTGCTCAGTACCCCCCACCCATTAATTTATTACCATTACATCATACTCTTTTGTTCTTTAATCAGATTTCTACAAGACCTTCCACAAAAATACACACATCTCCCTGTTTCTTTGGGTCTTCATTTCTAAAGGCTCCCTTGTCAGATAAAACTTACGTTAAATAAATTTGTATGCTTGTCTCTTGTTCATCTGTCTTTTCTTATTGGGACCTCAGCCACTAATCTTGTAATAAGTGAGAGCAAGATTTATTTTTTTTTTCCCCTACAAGGCAGAACCACTGAGAGCTTAGCTCCTTCGGGAAAAAGCATTTGGTTACTCACAGGTAAAGAACCCTAGCAAGTAAAAATGCTGGCTGAGAGAAAATAAAAAATGAAATGGGAAGTAGAGGAAGAAAGTCATTAATACCAATTGTGGCCTTGTGATTAGATACAGAAAAGAGGACTGTAGCCTCAATCTATGTCATTCTCCTTGCTGCTCTATGCTGTCGCATATTTTAACAAATCTTCTCCTACCTTCCTAAACATTAAACAGGTGTAGTATTAATCATTAAAATTATAGGGTATTTTATTATCATTAAGCTTATCAGTTAGAATATTGAGAAGGAATAATTTTATGTTGTAAAAAGAGGAAGAGCGGCTATTACTGAGACACCATGGTTTTAGAACTACATAAAACAAGGAAAAGAACTTTTGGCAGATAACTTTTGTAGAGAAAGCACAGTTTTGTTCAGTTTAATGAATGATATTTAAAAATTAATAATGTATTTTGCTTTTGAGTAAACATGATTGAAAAAGACATTGTTTGGAAATATATTTATCTTTATTATAAATTTTTTTTCTCATATTTGAGAAAATTTGGATTTGATTACTGGCTAAATATGTACCCAATAAATAAGTTTGTGATATTCTTAACTGCATTCCTAAAATGTATATATTGTATAAAATTATTTTTAGAACTAGAGACCCACTGCCATAGTGTGACGTGCCAGAAGATGTTTCAGAATGTATTTAAGAGAAATTTTGTTTTTAATGCCAAGATTTTCATAGTGGTGCTTGTGAATTTGGCTTTTGTCCAAATGTATTTCAATAAAGAAAATATTCTCCATGGAACAACTGATCTTCCTCTATTCCATTCTACAGTGAAATCATGTCCAGAAACTGGGACACTGAAAGAAAGTGACTATAATGAGATAAGTGGAGGGTTATTTTGACCTTATTGTAGAATCTAGAAGAAAGGGAATATTGCTAAGAAAGAAACATCAGAACAATAGTAAATGGTTGGTTAATTGTTTAATTTACAAATATTCTTTGTTTTCCATTTTGCCTCGTGAAAATCTCCTATTAAAATTTTACTAAAACCTTAATACCTCCTGCTGTGAAAATCTGTTTTAAACCATCCTTAATGATTCTAATATGAGAGTTTCTAATATATCTTGAAGCAATTCAATGAAAAGATAGCTGCAAAGGATACGTTTAACTTACTTTTAAATTTTCTTTTTATTTATTTAACTATTTTAATTAACATTTGACTCTTACATGCTTGAAAAACAGGACAACGCACCATATAAGTATTATTACCAATGCCATTCAATTATCTACTTTTACTAATGACCTTTTATAGGAGGTAAATTTATGAAAGGATATGGTATAGTTTTTCAATGATAAAATATTATATTAACCTTAACTTTGAAAAGAGCACATTTTTGCAGGAGGGAAATATGTAAGCATGTGAATTATTTTCTTTGGTTATAAGTAGCAATTTGTTTCTGTGGGATTTGTGTTGCTGGTAGAGTATTCAGTACACCTACATTCGTCTATTTTTAGCACTGGCACATGGTCATAGACTGCACTATATATGGAAAACATGTTAATACACTCTTATTTTGCTAAAATATAGTGTTTAGTGCCTTGTTTTCCATCAACTCAATATAAGGGATTTTTCATATGGAAATATAATTCCCCTGCCCTCTTTCTTTGAGCTATGCTCCAGTCTTAAAGCCAGTAAAATTCATGTTTACTATTCTCTAGTAAAAATAGCACAATGGTGAGGAAAAATATAATTGCATACCATTCACTTTAATACCATCATTACAATAAGAGTTTAATTTACCATCATCTGATATTTAGTAGCAAAATGAATGTAGTTCACTTTGACACTGCCCTGATTGCAGATATCCTAATGAATAGTTCTATGATTGATTGAGTAGATGACATCAGCACAATTATAGGCCTGTGTGAGCATTAAATAGCCAAATTGTTGGGGGGAGAAACACACGAAAGCCTGGAGTGGAATGTAGATAGAGTTGGAATATAAGCAGGGTTAGAGTAGAATAGAACCCTTATTTATGGAAATGTGCTTGGAACAATTTCACAGGAAGCAGTTGCTGGTAGGCACTATTGCTATAGCTGGAAGAACAATTTTCTCTTTTGTAACAACAACAACAAAATACACTGCCCCAGCATCACACCCTCTTTCTTAGCTTAGGTTGCCAAGACAGGATTTTCCCAACTAGATCTTCAATTCAATTCTATAACATAATTCTTTCTCTCTGATATTATAAATTAAAAATCAATGAATTGAGAACCACAAACTTTTTAAAACAAAAATTCAAAAGCATGGGTTATGTGTGCCTAATTGAATTAAATAAAACTATTTCACTAATGAATTATGCTTTTCTTCATTCATTCTTATTCAGGATGTTGGTTTGAAGAAAATTTTACAGTGCTCCATTCTCAATCACTCCTTGCTCTCTTTTTCTACCCCCCACCTCAATACACATGCACACACATCCTATACAATTAGTTAAAACCAAACTAAATTATTTGGATCACAGCTTTCTTAAGCTTTTTGAGCCTCTCCCAGGATCATGCTTAAATATTCCTGTTGTAGCTTCGATATATAACAGCTGGAGGTATGGAACGGTGGACACACGGAAGACTAGGTCATCATTTTCATAATTTCAGCCCTTAATGGGTTTATAATTCAGCTGTGCTAGAGCACAGTATGTGCTGATTTACATGTCTTCAGTCGACACAGACATTTCCTGAAAATAAAACACTGGGATTACCATTACATGGCGTCTTCCCATGCAAAAGATTAATCTACGTTAAAAAATAGGATCCACTCTTCAAAAGGCTACATATAACTCATGCTATACATTATATATCTTAAAATAATTATGTGAAGGATTAATAAAAACACAATGTTGCTATTCAATGACTTCTTGGTCTCTCAGAGATTGGTACTACATGCTATGAGTTGAGATATTGGAGAAAACATAGTTGGGGCTGAGTCAGAAAATAGCACAACACCCTCCCTCCTCATTGTATTTTAGTTGATACCAATGATATATTATATAAATAATCTCCCAAACTTGGATGCTGATCAGAATGAATATGGGAGCTCATAAAAAAAAAAAGAATTTCTGGGCTTTACCTCAGACTTATTGAATCAGAATCTGTATTTTCTCCAGCACCCCCAATTGCTGATGGTTTTGACACAGCCAGTAAGACCTATGCTTGAAACTTCTCTGTAATAGATTGAACATCTAAGCTCAGGTCCTATTCTTGGCAGCAAAACTGGTTTGGTGTCCATGCTCACAATGCTACTTCACTTCTCCAAACCTGTTTCACCATCCCAGATGTGAGGAGATACTACTAAATACAAATAAACAAATTATTCTTCTGGGCCTAAAACATCAAACAGGGTCTAAAAATTATACTACATTTAGGCGCTGCTTATACAAAATGAAATTAGCTTTCATTTTGTAGGGACAATATAGGAACGTCATTGTACTTTTTAACATTATGAAACATACAGGTTGGTTAATTTGGGCTTGTTTAAACAAATCACAGAGCCAAGGGACGATATTGCAGCTGAAGATGGTTAATTTAAGAGCAAATGAAGATCTTTTCATGAAGTAGGTAGTAAATCTATGAAAGTAATTAGAGTGATAAATGACCAACCCCAAAACATAAATAGGTTCAAGAAGCATTTTAATAAGTTGTGGATGATAAATCCATAATGGATTTTTATGGAAGATAAGAAACTTTTGGGATGGCCCAGTATTGAAGCAAGAATGGGAAACAATGGAAGTGCAAATGCAAGTTTTTCCATCTGATAAAATTCTTGAAGACCCAACCACAGGTGGCTAAGATATAGTTTGCTTTTATATCAATGGATTTAAAGAATTTTGAAATTACTGAATATTATCTTTCTTCCACTACAGAGTAGATTACTTATACAAATCAAATAGTCTCATAGATTTTTAGAACTTTTAAAATGATTTCAATGTGGAAACTGGAGCCAGTGCTTACAGATTTCAGAGGTATAAATGTAAACTGAAACAAAGCAGCTCATTTTTACTTCTTGTATAATGATGTGTCATCAAAATTAGACATACTAATGGATCATTAAGTTATTAAAGTTGTATCTTTTAATTTGTTCTGGTACCTGGTATTCTGGTTAATTTATAGTGATTGGCAAATGTGCTGATAAAGTGCCCTGGGTCATCTGTATAAAACTTGGAGGTAGATGCTATTTAAATTAGCAGTTTTCTAAGCACACTTAAGTAATCAGTGTCGCTTCCACTTACATTTCGGACAAGATGTAGAAAAATTTTCTATTAATTTCAAGCAGTTCAGTAGTGCACATTGAAATTACTATTAGGTTGGTGCAAAATCAACTGCAGTTTAAACAATTACTTTCAATGGCAAAAACCGCAATTACTTTTGTACCAAGCTTAATAGTATTTATAGTAGATCCATGGTGTAATTTCTGTATCACCCCTACCCCAGCCCTCAGCATTTCTCTTCATTTATAATTCAAGGGAACAGTGGAATTGTCTGAATGCATCTCAAATCAGTGAGTCACATTTTATCTTTAGTTACTGGAATGAAATAAACTTAACTTCAGTTCTCTTGGTTCCCAACCTGCTTCAAAATTTGACTCAATTTTTTTTTCTGTATTCTTTAATACTGATGTCGACTTTTACTTCTAGGATTATGAAAATCATCTAAAGTGAATAGAAAGAATTTCTTATTGGGACACAATCAATTATCTGTTGTTCCCTACCTTATACTTTTACTAAGCTTTTTTTTCTGAGGATTGGGAAACTCTATTTCAAGTCTTGACTATTAGTTATCTTTTCTCCTTTGCTGTGTCCTGAGAGTTAGAGCAAACTGAAAACATGACAAAGTATTAATACATTTTTCTAAACTGAAGCCTAGTTTTCCTTGATGTCCTGTTATCATTGTGAAGGTTAAGGTTATAAGTACAAGCAGAGTTAATCTGGCTCTGCAACTATGCTGTAATATTCAGCACAGGAAGCTTCTGTGCCTAGTGTATCTCTGACTCTACCAGTTGCTGGGAAATGGTAGATTGAAGGACATTCAGAGTGGTTCATAACTTTGAAAAATCAATTATCAGTTAATAGAGCCTTTAGGACACCCTAGTTTTCAAGCATGGCATTCTGCCACAAAAACACTCAAAAACTTTTTGCTGTTACAGTTACATTGTAGACAAAAGTCCATTCTGTTTCTAGCTCATTTCGTTAATCAATGCTGGACAAAGCCTAAGGATTTGTTCACTTAGAAGCAGGCACATTTGATCTGGAAATGCCTTAGTGTATTCCAGGTATGTACCAAATTTCTGATTTTGACTAAGTCTTCCACTTTCTCTAGTGGAGAGCTTCCTACATTTTCTTTTGCCCCATGTAAATGTAAGGAAGTTGACACTATTAAAAAAATATATCTATATATATAGTGTGTGTGTGTGTGTGTGTGTGTGTGTATATGTATATATATAATAGAAGACAGCTAAACAAATTGATGAAGGTGAATAGAGCTGTTAAGAAAATAAATTGTCAGAGTTAGATGACCTCTCTGCCTCCTGCCATCTCAGTAAATCTAGCAAACACAATAATATGACAAAGTGGTCCTAACCTGTGGAACCCTATCTCATATCCTGATGGCAGTTTTTGGCAAAATAAAATTAAGCGAAGTCTAGTGTGACTGACTGATCTGGTTAGCTTAGGGTTGGAAGGTTTCCCAGATGGTAGTACTTTTACTGCTAAAACTGGGGTAATTCCTGGGCATTCTGTCACTGTCAGTCACTCTACATCTGATGACATTATTTTGTCTTGGAGCGGGAACACATCTCCTGGAAGGAGTCTACAAATGCCCAGATATGTTGAAGACCAGGCCACACTCCACAAAACAAACAATCTTTCTTTGAGGTCTTAATGATACTTGCTTCTCTCTCAACCTCTGACTTGCCTGTGAGATAAAAAGAGCACGAAAAGGCCATGATTTGGGGCCACATGATTGAGTACATTTGGGAAATGATTATATCATGTAAAAATGGCAATGGATTTAGAAGGAAACCTTGCCATCTTTGTATGCATCTTTGATATGGGTTTATCACAGGGCTGAAGTACTTACTTGGTTAAAAGTACTGACAACTATTCAGTTCAAAATAAGTTTTCAACATTTTCAGAGATATCAATGTCAATTAAAAAGCTTGGTGACTGTCTTAGAGGTAGATAATAAAAATAATTATTTTTGTTTGTGTTCTGAGATTTTAGTGCTTAAATAATAAACTAGAAGTAATGCTGCATACAGATACTAGCAGAGTCCTACAACATCTAACACCAAAGACAAAGAGAATAACAAATGAAGACAAATTGTACTACGAATAAATACCTTTGGATCTGCAGCACCTAGAATAATACTTGGCATATAGTAAGCCCTCCCCAAGTATATGTGGAATGAATGAATGATTAGTAGTAAGCCCTCCCCAAATATATGTGGAATGAATGAATGATTAGTAGCTATGACATCAAAACACAGAAATTAAATCTATCAGCAAATGTTTATTAAATTCCTGCTAAGTACAAAGCACTGAATCTGAAAGTTCATTTGTTTTCCTTATCCAGTTCTCTCTATTGTTTGAGTATTTCATTTATCTGTGTCAAAGTTCTGACCTATTAAGAAGTGCAGGGATAATACTAGTTTAATTTCTAGTGCAACTAATAGAAATGGTGTTAAAAATCTCAGAAGCCTTTTTTATTAAAATTCTGGGACTGGACACTTTGGATCCCTAATTAGTATGTTACCTAGATTGATGCCACTTTTTTGTTCTTTTTCTTTACTTTCTTTTTTTTTTTTTTTTGTCTTTGACATAAGATCTTGCTCTTTTGCCAAGTCTGAAATGTAGTCATGTGATCACAGCTCACTGCAGCCTTGACTTCCTGGGATTAAGCAATCCTTCCACCTCAGTTTCCCAAATAGCTGGGACCACAGGCATGTGCCACCAAGCCCAGCTAATTTTGTTGTTGTTGTTGTTTTGTTTTTTTAATGAGGCAGGGTTTCCCTGTGTTACCCAGGTTGGTGTCTAACTCCCGGGCTCAAGTGATCCCCCTGCCTCAGCCTCCCAAAATTCTGGAATTATAGGCATAAGCCACCCTGCCTGGCCAAGATGCCACTTTCTAAATATGATGTTCCAGCTGACTATGGTCAGGATTAATAGCTATGTGGTTCATACCATACTTTTCCATTTTATTGATGGTTGTGTCAGCAGGATAGAATTGAAAGCCTTAAAAAAGTTCCTTCTTTAGTCTATCTGGTCTATTGCAGTAAGAGATACATTTATTCTGATAGGATTTGGTTTTCACAAACCTATTACTTAATTTCTTTTTCCATTCAAATGGCCCGTATATAGATTTTGGGCAATTTTTCCAAATTTGTTTTATACAGTCAAAGAAGGTAAGCTTAGATGTCTATTATTTCTAGAATCATTTTCCTCCTGGGGAAAATAGATAAATATATAAATATGCCCTCACTATAGTCCTACAAAAGCTCTGACCTTATTTTTATGGAATTTTAGAATACAAGTCATCGGGATTTTAAGATTTGAATACCATTTTTATATCTGAAAATTATCACACAGTCAGCACAGTCTTTTGTTTCCTCTGACAATTAGTAGAATTCAACATGAATTTTTTGTCGAAAAGGAATACAATACAGTCATGTATCCTTTAATGATAGGTGTGTTAGTTCGTTCTCACCCTGCTATAAACAGCCCCCCGAGACTGGGTAATTTATGAAGAAAACAGGTTTAATTGACTCAGAGTTTCTCAGGCTTAACAAGAAGCACGACTGGGAGACCTCAGGAAATTTACAATCGCGACTGACAGCAAAGGGGATGCAAGCACATCTTACCATGGTGGAGCAGGAGAGAGTGAATGAAGGGGGAAGTGCTATACCCTCTTAAACCATCAGATCTCACATGCAGCCTTGTCAAATGTGAAAAACCATTTGTCAGTCTATTTTGCTGTGTCTCATTGACCCAGTTCCAGAATAGGCAGAAACCAAAACTTTAACTTGCATGCTTATCTTCATATCTTATGGCAGGTTAGAATTATCATATGTTCTATACGGGTTTCACTCTCCCTTATACAGCCAGGAAACAAAACAAGACAGGTTATATGGAAAGACAGTATAAAGCACCTGAGAACTAAGGCTTTATAATTACAGGAAGCTGGGTTTGCCTCCTTTCTCTTTCATCTTGTAACTAAGCCACCTTAGCGTGTGAAAACCATAACATCCATTGTTTTCTGAGGCTTGATCACACAACTTTACCAACTAATCTTTTGTCACAGTTTACTAGTACAACAGGAACAGAGGCAAAAGAATGGGGACATAGACAGATCTGGGGTAATTTCTAGGCTATGCATGAAAGAAATCCTTTAGTTTGTTATAAGAGCTTTGACTCAGATATATTGCTTCCCTCTGATTGAGTTGCACTAGGGAGAAGCCAACTGAAAATACTAGAAATTAATTATTAAGTCATGTTTATATATTTATATCTTTCATACATATTCATCTATTTAATATTTAGTGCTTTAATTATTAAACTGTTTTTGAACATTGTTTATGGGAGAATATTTTTGGCAGCCTAAATATATTTTCAAGTATAAACAGCTGACTAAGAATCAGAGCATCATACAAGCAAGATAGAGCCTCCATTTCCTGAGTCCCTTATGTTGTTTTTGAAATCAAAACACTTAAAACAGGTAAAAGGATAGACTACTTTTCTCTGTGTAAATATATCAGCATGCAATCCATTCCCTGAGAAGTTTAGGAGGTGATTGTATACAAGAAAGTTCTTCATTTTAGAACTTTAAGAAAAAATAGTGAAAGTGCTCCTGCTGTTTGGAAATGTACTGAGAAGGTATCAGAAGTTTTCGGTATTTGAGGTTAATTTTATATGAAGAGTAAAATGAAGGACTAGAAGAATTAAAATGATTTGAGGCTTAAAACTTATAGAAAATGTTGTTATTGAACGGCCAGCGAATGTAAGGATATTCAGCAGATTTAGTGCTTGATTGCACAATGAAGGGGGTAAGAAGAAATAATTGTCAAATTAAAATGGATTGACTTCGGTGTCATCTAATTTCTTGTCTAATGATTTACCGTAACATATAGTTGTAAAGGAAAGCAGCATTATATCATTCACATTTTGCAAGATTGAACTGTCCCTAGGCTACTTTGGAAGAGGCACCTGCCCGAAGTTTCCTTTTTTCACACACGATTGTCCACCATCCCATCAGCCAATTATTTTAAATTAATTTGGTCAGCATGAAAGGAAATAAGAAGATACTGAAACCACTCAAGTAATATGAAATTCAATCAAATTTCTCACTTAATGAGCACCTATGATATGATGCTTCATTGATAAGCACCTATGAGCTGTTATGGTAGAAATGTATTGAGGATCCAAAGTGAAGAAGACATAATTCCAGCCCACAAAAATCTTATAATCTCAAATTGAAAGAAGAAAGGAGAACTAAGGAGTACACAAGAATTAAAATACTCATATTTAACTAGATAAGCAGTGGGAGAGGGGAGAGAGAAAAAAAAGTAGCCTTTCACTATTTAGTATGCAATGTCCTATGATTAGCATGATAATGGAGGATTGGAAATTGCAATTCCATAGTCGCAGTCCGCACTTAACTCTCACAGGGTGAGCAAACTCCCTGTGCTGAGTGTGATTCTTGGGTTTAAGGTTTATATTTTTTGTACAGTCTGGTTCCAACATGCAAGTTAATTGCTTTATCTGTTCAACCTAAGGGATAAACTTCCTGAGACATTCCTTTTCAAGATTAATTTGAAACGATATGAGTATTTTTTCTTCTCACATCTTTAGAACGCCACTCCCAAGTGAGGTTTGATTCTGTTGTTTAACTAGGAATATGATCATAAAGGAGTTCAGGAGGGATTAAATTCTTCCCACATGTGGGAAAACAAAGGTTTCAAAAAGGATGTGGCCTATGAAGAGTAAGATTTCAAGAGATAGATTGAAAAAAAAAACGCCATGATAGGCAAAATGAGTAGTCAACTACTATGCAAAGGCATAAAGCATCCAATGTGTGACAAGTATGGACAATGTAAGTAGACTAGAGTAGGTAGTGAATAAGGCAGTTGAGGGCAGTCATAAGAGGTAAGGCTAAAAAGCTAGGTAGAGTTAGACAGTGATAGTTCTAAGAAGTACAGCCTTTGCCCTGTAGGTGGTAGCAGTCCATGAAGGGTTTTTTTTGTTTTTTTTTTTTGTTTTTTTTTTTTTTTTTGTAAATAGAGATAGGGTTTCTCCATGTTGGCCAGGCTGGTCCCGAACTCCTGACCTCAGGTGATCCGCCCACCTCAGCCTCCCAAAGTGCTGGGATTACAGGCGTGAGCCACCGCGCCTGGTCCCATGAACGTTGTTAAACAGTGAAGTGATATCATATGTGTGTTTCAGAAAAGTAATTCTTAGCTGCTGCCTCATGTCTCTGGTCTGGCAAAAGTTTCTTATTTTCCAGAAAACCACAAGGAGAGAGTATAGAGACAGCCATTGCAGGACATTGAGCTTCACAGAAATAGCAGAGGGGCAAGCAAGTGAGAGCCAGATGGGCAATGGGTGCCTCTGTGCCTTGCTGAGCAAAAATAACTAAATATGGGCAAAGGAGTTCCTAAGAAGCTGAGAGGCAAAATGTCATCATATGCATTCTTTGTGCCGACTTGTTTGGTGGAGCACAAGAAGTACCAGGATACTTCAGTCAACTTTTCAGTTTTCTTTTTTTTTCGCCTTTTGTTTTTTGAGAGACAGTATCGCTGGAGTGCAATGGTGTGATCTCGGCCCACTGCAACTAAGAGTTTCCGAAGAAGTGCTCTGAGAGGTAGAAGACCATGTCTGTGAAAGAGAAAGGAGAATCTGAAGACAGAAAAGACAGACAAGGCCCATTATGAAAGAGAAGTAAAAACACATATTCATCCTAAAGAGGAACCAAAAAGAAACTCAAGGATCCCAATGTACTCAAGAGGCCTCCCTCAGCCATTTTCTTGTTCTGTTCTGAACATTGCCACAGAATCAAAAGAGAACGTCCCAACCATCTGCTGGTGAAATTGCAACGAAACTGGAAGAGATGTGGAATGACACTGCTGTAGATGACAAGAGCCCTTATGATAGGAAGGCCATGAAGCTGAGGAAAAAATACTAAAGGAAAAAGGCTAAAGAAAAGCCTAATTCAGCAAAAAGGAAGTCATCAAGGCTGAAAAAAAGCAAGTAAAAGAAGGAAGAGGAAGATGATAAAGAAGATGAAGATGATAATGAATAAGTTGGTTCAAGCAGTTTTCTCTACTCTACAAAGCGTTTAATCCCCCTGCACATAATTTACTCCTTGTAAAGAAAAAATGGAAATTTCAGGCCCTCTAGGATTTGTTTTTAAACCGTACAGTATCTTTTTTGTGTATAATTAACACACTACCAAATGTGTCTTTAGATAGCCCTGTCCTGGTGGTATTTTCAATTGCCACTAACCTTGCCTGGTACAGTACAGGGGCTGTAAATTGGTATGAAAACTTAAAGCATGTTCTTGTTGATACACACCACAAATGAGTTATATATGATGAAAGGAATTGGCTCTGTGTCCCCACCCAAATCATCTCCAATTGTAATCTCCAGGTTTCAAGGGAGGGACCTGGTGGGAGGTGATTGAATCATGGGGGCGGATTTCCCCTTCGGTGCTGTTCTCTTGATAGTGAGGGAGTTATCATGAGATTTGGTTGTTTAAAAGTGTGTGTCAACCTCCCCCCTCTCTTCCTCCTTCTCGGGCCATGTAAAACATACCTGCTTCCCCTTCACCTTCCAGCATGATTAAAAGTTTTCTGAGGCCTCCCCAGTCACCCTTCCTGTACAGCCTGCAGAACTGTGAGCCAATTAAACCTCTTTTCTTTATAAGTTACCCAGTTTCAGGTATTTCTTTTTAGCAGTATGAGAATGGGCTAACATACCTTCCTTATGATTTTCTTAATAGCATTTTCTTTTCTAGCTTATTTTATTTTTGTAAGAAAATGTTTTACGATACATATAAAAACTGTATTTTTATAAAAATACAGTTTTTACTGTAAATACAGTACTGTTTTGTAAAAAAGTTAATTTTTTTACAAAAAACTATTTTTATGAGAATACAATTTATGATACGTATACAAAATATGTACCAATCAACTGTGTTATCGACAAGGCTTCTGGTAGACTAGGCTATTAGTAGTTATGTTTTTCCGGAGTCAAAAGTTATACACAAATTTTCAACTGTGTGGGGGGTCAGCATCTCTAACTCCCATGTTGTTTAAGGGTTAGCTGTATTTCGTGGGAACGGTTAAACTACAGATACCCAGGTTGTTAAGGGCCAAAAAGGATGCAGGTGAAGATGGTACCATTAATATATTTTTGCCACACTCATTGGGACAGGGGATAAGTGACATTGAAATTTGAGCACTTCTGTGAATAAATGAGTCCTTCTTGAACAGAGGCAGTAAGAGCTATGCCTGCTAAAACAGAAGCCTAACATAACTGGAAGGGGTCCTAGTGACCGTCTAGTCCAAGGATACACAAATTATGACTTGCAGGTCAAATCTGGCTATTTCTTTTACAGCCCTAAGAGTGGTTTTTACATTTTAAGAGGGTTGTAAAAGTGTGTGTGTCAGGGAAGGGAGGTAGATATATACCTACACATGTGGTCTGCAAGGCCCAACTTAGTTTTCATCTGATCTTTTAAAGAAAAATTACCATAGTCTACTTTTAACCTGTTCATGTTATAGGTGAAAACTAAGGCTTATTTATTCAACATATACCTACCTACATATATATATATATAAAATGACCTCTGAGCATTCAACCTAATGCCACTGAACTAATATTATTTTTCAAATATTTACAGTAATTTTATTTAGGGAATCAGGGAGGGCCAAATTTCAATACCCTTAAAAGTCAGGCATGTTCCACGGCACATGGTACAGTACACATTTGTTACGTTTTGTCACACCTCCTACCCATTTATTTTATGGTAGCATTATCTTAAAATACCTTTGGAGAATCATTGATCTACATAGTTTGGTTGGAACTGATCTCACCCAGTCCTCGGGGATAGGGTTATCCTATTAGCATAAGGCAATGAAAACATCCCATGCCTCTGGCCACAGTGATTGGATTAGGGATGGGCATACGACCCAGTACAAAGGACTGATAATCAGACCCAGTTCTTTATATTAGACCTTTTAGAAAGAGGAATATTCACTCTCTTTCCTGCTGGGTTTGAACATGGAAGCAAAAGTCCTGGAGATATGGACACCCACACATCATACAAACAGAACACGAGAATGAAAGCAACATAAAGGATTGAGAAACTGAGAGAATCTGGTGACATTGTTTGGAACCCCTGGATCAAGTTGTACCTGAAACATTGATTAGGAGAACCAATACATTCCCTTTTAATTAAGTTTATTTGAGCTTAATTTCCTGCCATTTATAACCAAACTACAACCCATGGGCAAAATCCAGCTCACTGACTGTGTATGGCCCATGAGCTAAGAATAGTTGTATTCATTTTTAAATGATTGAAATAAACAAGAAAACAAAAGACAAATATTATTTTATGACACATGAAAATCATGTGAAATTTAAATTTCAGTGTCCATAAGTGCAGTTTTATAAAAACACAGCTACTCATTCAATTATGCACCATCTGTGTCTGCTTTTGTGTTATAGTAGCAGTGTTGAGTAGTTGTGACAGAGACTTTATGGACAACAATGCCTAAAATATTTACAATTTAGCCCTTTACAGAAAAAGCTTGCTGACTCCTGGTCTAACTGAAGCAGGTGACGCTCAAGAGGTTTTTTTTGTTGTTGTTGTTGTTAGTTAAGGTTTCTGTTGATGTCCTGGGGAGATAATAATGGGGCTCATTGAAATTTATGATTCTAAGACTAAAGAGTTGAAGAACAATCAGAGACAGAGAGGTAGGGGTCACTTCTAACCACTCAGGGAATAATTCAGTAGGTAAAAAATTTATTCACTATCTGGTAGGAGAAATTGTCAGTAAGAACAGAGAATCTGAGTAAGTTGTTAAATGTCACCAGGTGAAATGTTTTCTACGTGAAGCCCTGGAGAATCTATTTTATATCACCAGCTATAGAGGTAGGGAGTGAAAAGGGGAGCTAATATTTATTCATTCCCTATAATACATTAGATACTATCCTAGATTTTATTTTTATGTTATGTTTGACTCATCCTCAAAACAATCATATAAGCTAGGTCATATTTTTATGCCACTTTTATGATGAGAAACTGAGATTTTGCCTTACTTTACTCTGCTAGAGAATACCAGAGCTGAAATTTGAACACAAATCTATTGGACTCCCAAATGCATGCTTTTTGTGCTACATCATGGGTTCGAAGAATCTGAGAGTGGGAAAAACAAAAGAATTCTAAAAGTATGAGGATTGTAGGAAACTGAGTTAGAATATTCTATTTGGGAGCTTCATTAAACAAGAATTATAAACTGATGGAAGAGAGTCCTTTTCCAGTAAGAGGTAGCACTTTTGAGAGTGAAAAGGAACACTATAAATAATTATGCTGGGTCAACAGAATTAATCTGAGATTGTCTTGGCCTAAGCAGAATGTATGGCGACCCTAATTAGTAATAACAAGGGCCATCTGATGATAGGAGGAGTCATGACAATGAAGCAGTGACAAATGACCAGATTATATCAAGGTCAGCTGACATCATTGGAGCAGAGACTGCATTGGGATGGAGGAGACAAATGAATGCTAGCAGCTGCTCAGGACAATTATAGTGCCAATCCTGGGAAAGGCATTAGACACCAAGCTACGCAGCTACCTTGCTAGGTGGTAAGGGAAGGACTTGAGGGGATTCGATTCTGGCCATTTTTATTGAGATCAGAATTAGAAATTACTGTCACTGTAACTCAGCCCCCCATTAGAACCCTCCACCCCCAAGCTGGGGAATCAGAGGTTAAACTTACCACCAGGAATATTCCTTGTCCTTTTTAAGGGTAATGATCAAAAAGACCAGTGTAGGTTTGCAGCTCTTAGATAGCTTGCAGGTAGCTATTGTGTGGATACCTCTGAGACATACTTGGTTGGGCTTCTCTGAAGAAATGGCTAAACCATAGCAATTCTCCTCTTGCCTTTCTTCTCATTCCAGACCTACTTGCTAGTTGGTCCCAACCCTGTGCCTGCCTATAGGGAATTACATCCTCACTATCGCCTCACATGGTTTTCCAAGGAAAACAAAAGCAAGATTTCTATTTAGCCTTTCCTATTTTACTTCTTTCTTCTTTTGATGGTGTCAGCTTTCTGGCCGTCATCTTTAACCTTTGCCCTGATTCCTGTCATGCTGTCTGATCTCTAATATGGTTGCTATATGAGTGGGTGCCGTTTCGAAGATTTGGAGATGAGCTTTTCCATTTTTCTGACGATATATTTATAATCAAATAAGGTACCAACAGGGATAAAGGTGTTCACTTTACCCATGTTTCCCTGCCTGTCCTTCTGCTAACATGAGTTTTTTTAATCTATAAACATTTTTTTGTGTACTTCCAAAACTCATAATAAATTGTAGCCCTTGACAGCTGCACATTTATTGGAAAACACCAGTTTGAAAGGATGTGTCCCTAGAGAATCAGTCTTGACAGTGTTTTTAACCAACAC
The DNA here is from genome assembly GCA_963573385.1 of Cacajao melanocephalus. Taxonomy (NCBI): domain Eukaryota; kingdom Metazoa; phylum Chordata; class Mammalia; order Primates; family Pitheciidae; genus Cacajao; species Cacajao melanocephalus. Next base: position 40,473 of record CAUYLG010066592.1, read on the forward strand.
ACATTGAAACACTGGTACAGACATCAGTTGACTAGAGCCAAGCTCTGTTCATGGATTGTGCTGATTCTGCACACACCTTCCCCTTCCATGACCAACTATCCTTTGTTTATTCACTCCATGTCTCACCAGCCTGTGTGCTGCTTCCCTGATAGAGGCAAGACAGCATCTTACATATTAACAGCATCTTCTATAATGCCCAGATTTGATACACTTTTACCACTAGGCCCCACAACCTGAAATTTAAATTTGACAATGCTATTATGTTATAGTTTGTCTTCAAAAACCACGTACGTCTGGATAGACAAGACAGGCAATTGTTTACTTAGGATATTTGGATGTTTCTTTCAAGTACATTGTCAAGAGATACTGCAGGGAAAAAGTGAAGAACCAGAGCTGATATGGGGGTACAAAGTCAGTCCTCTAGCCAAACAAAATTGCTTGTTCTTTACCATTGAATAGCATTTTTAAAAAACACACTAAAAAAACAGCCCAAGCAGACACACAGGGGACTTCTACATATGCAACATAAAGGATAGCCAGGAGAAAATCATGATTCTGCAACTAACATACTACCTTAAATGGAGGGCAGTAAAATGCTGCTAAACTATATAAAACTCATGTTGCATTGGCTTTCTTTCTCATAGGAATCACAGAGATTATGTTTCCGGAAGTACTTTCTTTACTTTACCGTGACTTAATTTGCAGAAAGGGAATTGTGTCCATTAATGATGTTCCTACCTCCAATCAAATCGTGGTTTCTAGATTACTGTATCCTCCTAGTTTTCTCTAATTAAATGGCATCTACGCTGCTTAGCAATTAGCTCTAAGAGCCTCAAAATGGTTTATACGTTTGCCTGGTCTGAAGGATAGAGAAAGGATTGTAGTTACAGTGCCTTATGCTCTCCCTTAGTATTTTGTCTACATGCCAAATTAAACAAAGTTGAAAGCTTTGTATTATTAATTTGAAGAAAATGGCTTTGTGATACAGTATAGTCAATTCCTGAAACATTTAAAGTATATTAGTACCTATCATAAGCTGTGCATATTAAAGTCTAGTTATTGAAAAAATGACAAAAAAAGGTTGTTTTTAAATAATTTAAAAGGTCCCAAGAAAGAATTCCATTTGCCTCTCCCTGATTTGATAGTTCAATAGGCAGCGGCATTTTCATATACATTAAACATTTTATCAGATTTATTCATATTAGATGATTATTTCCCAAATATAATACTACTATTTTTAGTGGATACATACATAATTTAAGTAATCTTGTAAAAATAAAGTCAATTAATCTTTTGATAGCCAGGAAATTATGTTGTGGTAAAATTAACAACCTTAATGTAAGTGGAAAGTCTAATTTTAACTGCATCCCTTCGCCACCACCCCTGTTGTCCTTTGGTTGTTACTTTCTGTGAGTATATATCAGTTGTTTGATATTCTGGCAGCATATATTTAAATGTGCTAGGGACCTTGTTAAATGTTGTCTTCAGTTAACTGCAGTGATTTGGATAAACAACAACAGATACAGAAACAAAAGACAAGCTAAAAACATTTTCTCGTTTCTTAAAGCTTTGTTTGATAATGATACTTTCAAAACTTCTAAAACTGTCAGAAATAGTTATGCTTTACTATACATGTGTGAAATTGCAGTTTAAAAATATGGAATTGCTCTGGTCTTTTTGATTTTGCCTAGTATGAAGAAATAAATACATTATTTGGATGCAGGAGATGATATTTGCAAAGTCATGAAGAAATAAACTTCTAAAGAATCTATAGCGGGTGTTTTTGCTTTCTGTAGTTAAACTTTTATTATGCCAATGCCCTACATGAAAACAGAAAAGCTTTGCCACGTTCTAGAACTTCTTTTATATTCTACCTGTCAGTTTTAGGGCACATAATTAGAGGTCAGATTTTCCACAGTTAAAACACACAGCTAATTTATATATATGGTAGCTATTTTCTGAGTACATGACAATATCTAGATAGTTTCCCAGTATTTTCAGTTACATTGGAATGTTTAGTATCATATAAATCTAGGATAATTCTATAATACAAACATTCTATTACAGATGTTTATTTAAATAATAAGTACTAAGATTTGAAAATCACATCAACAGAAGCTTAACTTAAAATATTGCTGCACCAATTTACTTCTAAATAAGCCATCAAATGTTATGATTACGAACTATCTGACACTTGTGTTTCTATTTCTCAGCAGTCTTGCAGAGGATTCCGAATAATCCACGTTACATTTATCACATGAGAAGGCTAAGGCCCAAAGAGATACAACTGCTAGATTTACTGGGCATTCAAGTGACTAGTCAGAAGTAAACAACAGCAATACAACCATGGCTCTTCCATTCACTCAACAATCATCAGTTGGCTTGCTTACTAGAAGTGAAGCACTATGATAATCATGGATGGTGCAAGAAAGCAGAACACAGTCTTACTTCATGAAGCTTTGATAATAATTATCTTAAAGTTACTTAGGGTGTCATTCATATGTTTTCTCATACCAGTGTAAATTACTGTTTCTAGAAGCATTGAGTAAATTTGAATTAACTTCATTTATAAATAATAATATATTAATGTTTTAAGGGAGAAGATGATTAAATGTTAATGGGAGGGGCAGGCATTAAGTCAATAAGAATTTTATTTTTTCAGAGCTTTTTCTAACCTCAGCTTTGTTCCACAGGTCTGTTATGAAGCTGCATCTCAAGAAATCTTAACTGGGAAACCTTTCCGTCTCCTCCATATAATAAAGGTATTCAAGTTTTCCAAATGTATTAGCTATAATAATGATTTATTATGCCTCCAATCTTAGACATTCCCTATGATACCTGGCTTTGTTGTTTTCTGTTTCCCTTACTAATTGAACTACCAAATGCTCTATTCTCTCTTTCTTTCTCTGACACACACATAACCAGTGTTTTTCGTTCTCTGCCCCTACAGAGCAGTGTGCTGACTTTTTGGGCATCTCATTTGACTGTCATACGTTCTTAATTCTTTTTTTGTTTGCTTGTATTTTTATTTCGATTAATGGGTTTTATTTATTCATTAAATTAAAAAAATTTTAGTTTTGTGAGCACATAGTAGATCTATGTATTTATTGGGTACATGAGATGTTTTGATACAGGCATGCAATGTTAAGTAATTACATAATGGAGAATGGGGTATCCATCCCCTCAAGCATTTATCCTTTGCAATACAAACGATCCAGTTATACCTTTTTAATAATTTTTAAATGTACAAATAAGTTATTACTGACTGTAGTCACCCAGTTGTGGTATAAAATAGTAGGTCTTATTCATTTTTTCTAATTTTTTTGTATACATTAAACATCCCCACCTCCCTCACAACCCCCCTATTACTCTTCTCAGCCTCTGGTAACCATCGTTCTACTGTATGTCCATGAATTTTGATTTTTAGATTCCATAAATAAGTGAGAATGTGCAATGTTTGTTCCTCTGTGCCTGACCTATTTCACTTAACATAATGATCTCAAGTTCCATCTATGTTGTCGTAAATGACTAGATCTCATTATTTTTATGGGTGAATAGTTCTCCATTGTGTGTATGTGTCACATTTTCTTTATCCATTCATCTGTTGATGGACACTTAGGTTGCTTCCAAATCTTAGCTATTGTAAACAGTGCTGTAATAAACATAGGAGTACAGATATCTCTTTGATATATAGATTTCCTTTATTTTGTAGTTTTGTAGTTTTCCTTTCTCATTGTAGTTTTGATTTGCATTTCTATGATAATCAGTGATGTTAAGCACATTTTCATATGCCTGTTTGCCATTTGCATGTCTTCTTTGGAGAAATGTGTATTGAAATCTTTTGCCTATTTTTTATTTGGATTGTTAGACCTTTTTCTACAGAGTTGTTTGAGTTTCTTATATATTTTGGTGACAAATCCCTTGTCAAATGGGTAGTTTGCAAATATTTTCTCCCATTTTGTGCATACATTGTGTCTTTGTTGATTGTTTACTTTGCTGTGCAAACTTGAGGTGATTCCATTTGTCTATTTTTGCTTTGGTTACCTGTGTTTGTTTATATTTGGAAACACCTAAAGATTAAAAAAAAATTATATATATATGTATATATATGAAATTTTTGCCCATACCAATGTCCTGGAGAGTTTCTTCAGTGCTTTTTGCTTTTGTTTTTGGTAGCAGTTTCATAGTTTGAGGTTAGATTTAATACAAAATCCTACACCTTAACTTCATCCCTCTCTCTTTTTTACTTTTTGTTGTATCTATTTATATCTTATTGTACTGACTATATCTTCAAAAGTTGTTTTAGTTATTATTTTTGATTGGTTCATCATTTAGTCTTTCCATGTAGGATAAGAGTAGTTTACACACCACAGTTTGGACCCCTGGAATCAGCAATTACTCCCTGGCTAGGGTTGGTTTAAATATCCTCTCCATGGAAGGGAGTCAGTTGAGTTTGGTTTCGTTTTCCTTTATGTTCTCACAGGACAGCACTGAGTTCTATGTCTCACAGTTGCTGTCTTCTCCTTCCGCTAGCACCTGGAGACACTCTCCACATCATGCCACTTTTGCCGGGGAGTTGGGGGTGGGGAAGGGGTGGTGTCAGTGATTCTGTTTTGTCAGCGCTTGTTTCAGTGGTATGAAGGTAAAACCAGGTACTACTATGAGGGCTTACCGGATTTTTGGTTCTTGTGAAGGTATCTTTTTTTTTTTTTTCTGTGTAGATAGTTGATTTAACTTTTACTAATATTATATTAACAGCATTCTTGACCTGTCATTTTCCAATCATACCTGAATGCATATGACCTTTGAGATCTGTATCAATTCACTGTATCTCATCTCTAATTCTATCTAAGTAATTTCTTACCAATTGTTTGCTATATTTTTTCTATAGTATACCTAAGTTTATTCCCAGATTTTAACCATATTAGAAAATTGAATTGCTGATTCCTGTATCATAAGAGTAGGCAATAATCCATGTACCATCGTAGACTATATTCATCTATTCTTTCTTTGATCATAGACAATAAAGCCCTGGTGTGATAAATTGTATTTTTGTTGAAAATATTTTGACTCCATCCTATAGGAAAACTCTATGGAGGATTTTCTTTCTCCATTGTGATCAGAATTGTTCTTGTGACTTGCTTTGTTCAGTTAACTGTGAATGTGTTTCAAGCTGATGCTTTATGAGATAACATATGCTATTGTATGCTCCCCTTTCCTTATTGTGAAATCAGAAATGTCCTAGGAAGAGGCTGCTCTAATAATCTGGGTTCAGGAGCAAATGTATCATGGAACATAGCTATACCTGACCTTAAATAGAACTGTAGTTTGAGTGAAAAGTAAATCTTTATGGTTTTAAGCCAGTTGGATTTTATGGTTTTTGCTATTATAAAACAACTTAACCTAAGCTGACTGACATACTTGGCAGTTGTGCTTATTATCTGTAATTTGGCAATGGTACTTAGTGTGACATCATGAACCTAAAAGTCTATATGTATGTGTTAATATCTGCTCCTTCTCCCATTGTCAAATTTCATGACTCTTTGGTCATCCAGGTATAAAATCTTAATGTATTTTTTTTCTTTTCCTTCTATGTCTATACACCATTTACTTATTAATTATTACCTTTTACTGGTAAAATTTTTAGAATGGGGATGTTCTAATTTTAGCTGATACTCAGATCTCTACCTCCTATCCCTTTCCAGAAAGCAGTAGCTCTTGATGTGGGTTTAAAGACTCACAATTAGGGAAGCTTATGGCCTGAGGCAAGGTCTGAGTGAGACACTACAGGAACAAGACTGGTTTTGCCAACTGCATGGGAGTTGCGTGAGGACTCTTGTTACTGGCTGTCTCCCACGTCCTGGCAAAGTATATGACACAGCGTAGGCACCAAAATCCTCTCTGAAACATAACCCCATTGGCCTGAGAACTACCCCTACATCCTCCACAGTGGCTGTGGCAAGCTCTGCCCAAGGAGAGTCTGAGCCCAGACCTGCCTAACCCTGCTCCCACATGAAGGTTTATCTCTACCAACCCTGGTAGCCAAACACAAAAGACAGAAACTCTTGGGAGCTTTATGGTGCCTCCCATCACCTGAGAAACCACAATACTTATACTGGCCAACTTAGGGAAACCTTAGATTCCCCTACTACTACTGCAGATGGTGCTCCTTTGAAAGTGCCACCTCCTTGCTGGAGGCCAACCAACTCAGGCCATTACAGCAACTCATGACAGAATAACCCTGATCCTAGGAAGGAGAATATGACAGCTAATTCCACTGCCTGCAACATCCTGCCTAACCAAAGGTCCTGACTCTGTCCACATGACAACTTCATTTCTAGCATAACCAGCATTCAAGAAAGCCAGCACACTAAACATATCTACAACCAGGAACTCTCACAGAGTCTACTTCACTCCTCTACCACCACCAGGTGCTGGTATCCACAGCTGGAATACCTGAAGACAGATCATATCACAGGATGCTCTGCACACATTTCCCTAGCACCAGCCCAGAGCCTGGTATCACTGCTGGGTGGCTAGACGAAGAAGAGCTAATAGAAGAAAGAACTCCAGAACTTGAAGACAAGGCTTTAGAATTAATGTAATCAGGCAAAAAGAAAAAAAAAAGTAAAAATTGAATAAAGCCTCCAAGAAATTTGGGATTATGTTAAATGGCCAAACCTAAGAACAATTGGAGTTCCTGCAGAAGAGAAATCTAAAAGTCTGAAAAATTTATTTGAGGAAATAATTGGAGAAAACTTCCCTAACCTTGCTAGATATCTAGACATCCAAATGCAAGGTCAGAGAACACCTGGGAAATTCATCACAAAAAGATTGTCACCTCACATAGTGATCAGTTTATCTAAAGTCAAGATAAAAGAAACGAGCTGTGAGACAAAAGCATCAGGTACCCTATAAAGGTAAACCTAGCAGATTAAGAGCAGATTTCTCGGCAGAAACCTCAAGCCAGAAGGATTGAGGTTCCATCTTTAGCCTCCTGAAACAAAATAATTCTCAGCCAAGAATTTTATATCCAGGAAAATTAAACTTCATAAATAAGAGAGATGAAGTCTTTTTCAGACAAACAAATGCTGAGAGAATTTGCCAGTACCAAGCCAGCACTACAAGAAATTATTAAAGGTGCTCTAAATCTTGAAACAAAATCTTGAAATACACCAAAATAGAACCTTCTTAAAGCATCAATCTCACTGGGCCTATCAAACTTAACACAATGATGAAAAGAATAAGGTATTAAGGTGACAGCTAGCATGATGAATAGAACAGTACCTTACATCTCAATACTAATGTTGAATGTAAATGACCTAAATGCTCCACTTAAAAGGTACAGAATGGCAGTATGGATAAAAATCCACCAGCCAAGTATCTGCTACCTGCAAGAGACTTACCTAACACATAAGGACTCACATAAACTTAAAATAAAGGGGCAGAAAAAGATATTCCATGCAAACAGAAACCAGAACTGACCAGGAGTAACTATTCTTAGACAAAACAGACTTTAAAGCAACAACAGTAAAAAGACAAAGAGGGGCATTATATAATGGTGAAAGGATTAGTCCAATGGGAAAAATATCATAATCCTAAATATATATACATCTAACACTGGAGCTCCCACATTATAAAACAAGACTTAAGAAATGAGATAGATGGCAACATGACAATAGTGGGGGATTTTAATACTTCAGTGACAGCATTAAACAGGTCATCAAGACAGAAAGTCAACAAAGAAACAAAGGACTTAAACTATACCACAGAGTAAGTAGACTTAACAGATATTTATGGAACATTCTACCCAACAACTGTGAATATACATTCTTTTCATCAGCACATGGAACATTCTCCAAGACAGACCATATGATAGGTCACAAAACAAGTCTCAATAAATTTAAGAAAATCAAAATTATATCAAGCAATCCTCTCATACCACAGTGGAATAAAATTGGAAATTAACTCCAAAAGGATCCCTCAAAAGTACAAAAATAAATTAAAATTAGATAATCTGCTCTTGAGTGATCTTTGGGTAAACAATGAAATCAAGAAGAAAGTTAAAAGATTCTTTGAACTGAGTGATAATAGTGACATAACTTATCAAAACCTCTGGGATACAGCAAAAATGGTGCTAGGAGGAATTTTCATAGCATTAAATGTCTACATCAAAAAGTCTGAAAGAGCACAAATAGACAATCTAAGGTCACACCTCAAGGTACTAGAGAAACAAGAACTAGCCAGACCCAAGCCTAGCAGAAGAAAAGATATAACAAATATCAGAGTAGAACTAAATGAAATTGAAGCAAAAAAATACAAAAGATGAGTAAAACAAAAAGCTGGTTCTTTTAGAAGATTAACAAAATTATTAGACCATTAGTAATATTCACCAAGAAAAGAAGATTCAAATAAGCTCAATCAGAAATGAAACAGGAGATATTACATGTGACACCACAGAAATACAAAAGATCATTTAAGGCTACTATGAACACCTTTATGCACACAAACTAATAAATCTAGAGGAGATGGAAAAATTTCTGGAAATATACAACTCTCCTAGATTAAATCAGGAAGAAATAGGAACTCTGAACAGAACAATAATATGTAGTGAGATTGAATCAGTAATAAAAAAATTGGCAACAAAAGAAGTCCAGGACCAGATGGATTCACAGCTAAATTGTATCAGACATTCAAAGAATTGGTACCAATCTTACTGAAACTATTTGAAAAGATAAAGAAGGAGAGAATCCTCCCTAAATCATTCTATGAAGCCAGTATCACCCTAATACCAAATCCAGGAAAGAACATAGCAAAAAAAGAAAACTACAGACCAATATCCCTTATGAACATAGATGCAAAAGTCCTCAACAAAATACTAGCTAACTGAATGCAACAGCATATCAAAAAAGATACCATACCATGATCAAGTAGGTTTCACATTGGGGATGCAAGGATGGTTTAACATCTGTAAGTCAATAAATGTAATAGATCACATAAACAGAATTTAAAACAAAAATTATATGATCATTTCAATAGATGCAGACAAAGCATTTGACAAAATTCAGAATCTCTTTATGATTAAAACCCCCAGGAAAATTTCCATAGAGGGAGATTCCTCAAGGTAATAAAAGCAGTCTATGAAAAATACACAGCCAACATTGTGCTAAACAGAGAAAATTTGAAAGCTTTGGCCTTAAGAACCAGAGCAATTCAGGGATGCCCACTTTCACCACTTTTATTCAAAATAGTACTGGAAGTCCTAGCCAGAGCAATCAGACAAGAGAAAGAAATCGAGGGCATCCAAATTGGTAAGGAGGAAGTTAAACTCTGTTTGCCAGTGATATGATCATATACCTAGAGAAAACTAAAGATTTATCTAAAAAAGCTCCTAGATCTGATAAATGAATCCAGTAAAGTCTCAGACTACAAAATCAATGTGCACAAATCAGTAGCACTGCTCTACACCAACAAGACTAAGCTGAGAATCCAATTAAGAACTTGATACCTTTTATAATTGCTGCTGCTGAAAAAAAAAAAATCTTAAGAATATACCTAACCAAGGAGGTGGAAGATCTCTACAAGGAAAATTGCAAAAACACAACTGAAAGAAGTCATTGATGACACAAACAAATGGAAATACATCCCATGCTCATGGATGGGTAGAATAAATATTGTGAAAATAACCATACTGCCAAAAGCAATCTACAAATTCAATGCAATTTTTATCAAAATTCCACCATCATTCTTCACAGAACTAGAAAAAAAAATCTTAAAATTTATGCAGAACCAAAGAGAGCCCACATAGCAAAAGCAAGACTAAGCACAAAGAACAAATCTGGAGGCATCACATTCCTCACTTCAAACTATACTATAAGGCCATAGTCACCAAAACAGCATGTTACCGGTATATAAATAGGCATGTAGACAAATGGAACAGAATAGAGAACCCAGAAATAAAGTCAAATACTTACAGCAAACTGATCTCTGACAAAGCAATCAAAAATATAAAGTAGGAAAAGGACACCCTATTAAACAAACATTGCTGTAATAATTGGCAACCCACATGTAGAAGAATAAAACTAGATCCTCATCTCTCACCTTATATAAAAATCATTTCAATATGGATCAAAGACTTATACATGAGACCTAAAACCACAAAAATTCTAGAAGATAACATTGGCAAAAGCTCTTCTAGACATTGGCTTAGACAAAGAGTTCATGACTAAGAACCCAAAAGCAAATGCAACAAAAGCAAAGATAAATCGATGGGGCCTAATTAAACCAAAAAGCTTCTGCACAGCAAAATAATCAGTAGTAAGCAGACAACCCACAGAGTGGGAGAAAATATTCACAAACTATCCATTCGACAAAGGACTAGTATCCATAATCTACAAAGAATGCAAACAAATCAGCAAGAATAAAAACAAATAATTCCATCAAAAGGTGGGCAAAGGACATGAATAGACAATTCTCAAAAGAATATGTACAAATGGCCAACAAACATGAAAAATGCTCAACATCACTATCATAAAATTGCAAATCAAAACCACAGTTAGATACCACCTTACTCCTGCTAGAATGGCCATAATTTAAAAATCAAGAAAATAACAGATGTTGGCATGGATATGGTGAAAAGGTGAAACTTTTACACTGCTGGTAGGAATGTAAGCTAGTACAATCACTGTGGAAAACACTGTGGAGATTCCTTAAATAACTAAAAGTAGAACTACCATTTGATCCAGCAATCCCACTACTGGGTACCTACTCAGAGAAAACATCATTATATGAAAAACATGCATGTTTATAGGTGCACAATTTGCAATTGCAAAAATATGGAACCAGCCCAAATGCCCATTAACTAATGAGTAGATAAAGAAAATGTGGTTTGTATGTGTGTATACATATATACACATACATATACATATACATATACATACATATATATATATATTTATTGGAATACGACTCAGCCATAAAAAGGAACAAAATAATGTAATGGCATTTGCAGCAACCTCAATGGAGTTGGAGACCATTTTTCTAAATGAAGTAACTCAGTAATAGAAAACCAAATATTGTATGTTCTCACGTATAAGTGGGAGCTAAGCTATGAGGATGCAAAGGCATAAAAATAATATAATGGACTTTGGTGACCTGGGGGGAAGGTTGGGAGTGAGGGTAAGGGATAAAAGACTACACATTGGGTACAGTGTACCCTGCTCAGATGACTAGTGCCCAAAAATCTCAGAAATTACCACTAAAGAATTTACTCATGTAACCAAAATCCTCCTGTTTTCCCAAAACGATTGAAATAGATTTGTTTAAAATGACAAATATGAAAAAAAGGACTCTCAATTAGAAAAGCAACAATTCACATCAAGTAAACATAGAAAGGGCTAAGTACCATTTTAAGCAGTTTATTGACATTGTGTTGTTTGATAACAATGATGTAAAACTTAGTGTATTATTGTAGTGACTATTTTAATTTAGAAACTAAGGCAGAGGAAATTTAAGTATTTTATCCAAAGACACACATGTGGTAAGTGTCAAAAACATAATTTAAATCCAGTCAATCTGGTATCAATGTTCTTTACTTTTCACCATTATTCCAAACTCCCTTTATTAAGATTAGTAGGGAATGGTGCTTTTCTTAGGATAAATGAAAGGATTAAAAACTATCTTTCTTGGGATCTGATCTCCTCTCTAAACTTGCCCCCTTATATTTCAAGGTAAAATTGACTGATTTCTGTTTATGTGAGTCTCAGGGACAGGGAGGAAGAAAGTATGTGGTTCTTTCTAGGCTGTAGAAAGGGGAACTTTTCTTTGGCTTTGCTATTTTGTGCTGCCTGTAGTCAAGGTGGTAATATCTAGAAGGCCAGAGTCAGGATATGCAGGCAAAACCACGCCTCTTAAGAGTCACGTGTGGCCCATTGTTGACACTAGGGAAAGAGTTTCGGTTTAAAACACCAACTAAGAGAAGTACATGCATTTGGCAGGAGTGTTCTCTGTAACTTTTACCCCCAGGAAACTGGCACAAGTAAAAGCTAGTGAGGATTTAGGGGCATGAGGACTCCACAGAATCTTTATCAGAGAAAGATTAATATAGTCAGTCTTTTTTTTTCTTTTCCCATTTTTCTGCTGGTCTGGGTCATGTCTATCATCAGGTTATTGTAATGGTTCCCATTTTTTGGTCAGATAACTTCACCTGCTTCCTATCATGATTAAAAGCATTCAGAAGTATTTCTCTTGGTTGCACCCCCAGCCCCTTTCTATTTCTCATTTTTCCCTTTTAAACGCCCTGTATCCCACCCGTATCCTGCATTTCCGGCTTCAGTTTCTTTGCCCAAAACTGTTTCCTGTGCCTAAAATGCCTCCCAATCGCACTTCCACATATTCAGATTTTTAAGTCCAAGTGTGAACTCATCTTCTCCAAGATTTTTCTGATTCCTTAGCATGTTGTAGTCTCTCACTCTTCAGAAACCCAAGAGAAATCATATGTTTTTCTCTTATGGTAGATATGAATTATTACTTTGCAATAAATGAGGTATGTATTATCTACTTCATAAGACTATATACTTCTTTTTCTTTGGTTTTTTTTTTTTTTTTTTTTTTTTTTGAGACAGAATCTTTCTCTGTCACCCAGGCTGGAATGCAGTGGCACGAACTTGGCTCACTGCAGCCTTCGCCTCCAGGGGTTTCAGCAATTCTCCTGCCTCAACGTCTCCAGTAGCTGGGATTCCAGGCATGTGCCTCCACGCCTGGCTAATTTTTGTATTTTTAGTAGAGACAGGGTTTCATCATGTTGGCCAGGCTGGTCTTGAACTCCTGATCTCAGTTGATCCACCCGCCTTGGCCTCCCAAAGTCGTGGGATTACAGGCGTGAGCCACCGCTCCCGGCCAGACTATATACTTCTTAAGGGCAGATACCAGTAGGCATTTATATTCCCACAGTTCATAGCCTTTGTTCCTTTATCTAGTCATTTATTTATTTAACAGTAGCAAACAAAAGACAGGCATTGCTTACATTCATGGAGTCAATATAGAATAGGGTAAGTACACACAGTAAGCCTTCAAATATTCATTGAATGAGTGTTGATCATAATTGATGTATTTACTGGTTGTATTAGGCTATGCAGGCTGCTGTAACAAGATACCTTAGACTGTAATTTATAAACAATAGAAATTTATTCCTCACAGTTTGGGAGACTGGGAAGTCCAAGTTGAAGATGCCAGTAAATTTGGTGTCTGGTGAGGGTCTGTTTCTCATAGATCGTGCCTCTGTGACCTCACACAGTAGAAGAGGCAGAAGGGAAAAACAGGCTCCCTCAATATACTTTTATAAGGGCACTAATCCCTAATGGGTTAGGGATTAAGCTCTGCCCTCGTGACCTAATCACCTCCAAAAGGGCTGTAGTAGTTCTCCTTAGGCTGTAGAAAGGGAAAATTATCCTTAATACCAACACAATGGGGAGTAAGCTTCAACATGTGAATTTTGGAGAACACCAACTTTCAGACCATAGGGCTGGTCTTTATTGAAATAAATAGGTCTTTAAGTATAAAGAAATATTATGTTTATATTTAAAAGTACCTCAAGGTAAATACAAAGGTCTGTAGAATTTTTTTAATGTTTATAATCCACAAGAAAGCTTAAGATACCATAAATTCAATGTAAGTTGATAATAATAGACACTTAAAAACATTTAAAATGTTGTTTTAATTTGTAAGCCTATTATTTAAAAGTTCATGAATGGGGGAATAATTATGCATTCTGGAGAGAATTTACATGATATAGAATCAGGGTCTCAAGATTAAATCAGCCACACTCAGCGTAGAAATGTCCTAATTCATTTTATTACAGTAAAATGGTCTATCGACCCAGATAGTTTACTCTTGACATTAAAACATTAATTCTAATGGCGTAAAACACAAGTCAAGTTCTTACAGAAATTAGTGGAACTCTAGTTTGATGTGTGCAAATTATTAAGTCAACAACAGCACATAAGCAGCTAACTCAGGAGAATAGTATTTTTAGGAAAACTCCTGCCTTTAAGCCCAAGGAATTGTGATCACTTTGAGAATTGTTCTTCATGGTTATCTGGGATAATCCTCACCACCCTGTCAAAATTGACTATAAAGAACATCATATTTTATGTGCAGTTTGCTAATTTTAGGATCACTAGACAACCATGTCTCCTATTTCCTTGATCTCAGGGACCCTGATCAACCTAGTTAGGAATCCTAGGATTGTGCAGCTCTCATGTAACCAGCAGTCCAAAGTCCTGCTGTCATTGGCTTTCCATGCATTTCACCTCTGATCCCTCTTCTGTGTGTGCCTAGCACTTTGTATATATGTCTACAAGTATACTTACAATATTGTATTCTAATTATCAGATTGCCAATCTCTGTCACTAAATGAGATGTGTCTTGAGGGCAAGGACCGAGTCCTTACGTCTTAAGCAACTAGAATGAATCCTTAAATAAATATTTGATGACTGACTGAACAAATTGCATATGTTAAGCAGAGATGTCTTAAGAATAGAAATGGTGTCAGAAAATCAAGAAGAACACTTACTTAACCTTTACTTTCCCCATTGAATAGCTGGCGACCGAAATTATTTAATTAGAAATTCAGTTCTTTTTCTTTTCTAAAAAAATCCAAGTACTCCTGGTATGGCTAACGTATAAAAACCTATAGGTGATTTTTGGATAGGTTCAGTGGTTCTCAAACATCAGGGTGCATCAGACAGCTGGGGGTATTGTTAAAACACAGATTGCTGAGCTTCACCCCCAGAGTTTCTGATTTAGTAGCTCTAGGATAGGGCCTAAGAATGTGCATTTCTAACACATTCTCGGGTGAAATTGATGGTGCTGACCCAGGGAACACATGTTAAGAACCACTGGCTTACTGAAGGAACTATCAGATCATTACCAGAGGGCAGATTTTGATGGCTACAGACGGTACAGGGGAGTCGGAAAGGAGGAAGAAAGAAAGAAGAAGGGAGAATAAAAATAGCTCCAAGACAAGTTACACCTTACAAATTTTTTGACGGCCTGAAATAGTAGAAATCTTTGAAGTGTAATGTGTACTTGTGGAATTGGCACAGCACAGTCACCTTAGGAATAGAAAATATGACTTTCTAAACACAATATTCTTTACACCTTAAAAGGGGTATTTCAATAAATGGGATAAATGCTTATTTAACAGTTTATAAATACAGCATGCTTTTTCCAAGTCATTTGGCCTTTAAAATGTGTGATTGCTTTTTTTGTCCAACAATAAGAGGTGATTTTGTGCTATTTTCTCCATGAATACTGCTATTACTTAATATTTATTAAATAGCCACCATAGTGGCTTTATTCTTACAGAAGAGGTTTTTCTTCCTTACATTTGTGTGCTAAATAGGATTTTCCTGCTGCCTGTAAAATTGAAACCATATTAAACAACACAGAATAACTTGAAGCAGACTGGGGTACAGGAATCAGTGCCCACTTTTCTGTATTTAGAAAAGCCAACAACAACAAACCAAACATTTCCTTCTTTTAACTTGATACTGATGTCTCTATTAGGAGTGCAGTTGCAAATGCATCCAATCCATTAAACAGGTCACACGCTGATCAGCCTTAAGATTTGTTGTTCAGAAGTGAAATGTAGGAACATACCATGTCAAAGGAAATAGGACCCATAGTTTAAGGGAAGATAAATCAGGCTTTGAAGGTAATAATCTTCAGAAAAGTCATTTAAAGAGACACTGTACATGTTGGATTTGATAACTTGAGGAGAATGAGAATTATAGTAGTGCTAAAGAGTGAAGCTGAGAATTTAAAGACCAGGGAAAATTTAATAAAAAAGAGTCATGCTTTATGACATGGATTAGGAAACTGCAAGGATAGAATTCACAGTCCTAATTTCTGTTATTTAGAAAAAAGAAAAAAAAATTTATTTCATGATAAGACATAATCACAAGTCTAGCAGTCTCAAAATAATTATTTCTAGTTCAATACTATATAATGAATCACAACACGAAATAAATATGTCTTCAGACATATTGAAGCTGGGATTTTTTTTTCTCTTTCTCCCCTGATTCCTCTGCACCAAATGTGCGAATGCATAAATAATGGAAGAAAAGACTAAGACAGAGAATTACTACACAGAACAATTTGAAGAAAGCATCAATTATGGTTCTATTATGGGTTGAATTGTGTGCCACAAAAAGATATGTTGAACTTCTAATCCCCCATACCTCAGATTGTGACCTTATTTGAAAACAGGTTTGTCGCATAGGTAACTAGTTAAGATGAGGTCATACTGGGGTAGGTGGTCCTTAAAACCGGTATGACTGGTGTGCTTATAAGAAGACATAGATGCATAAGAAGACTGCTAGGTAGCCAGGCGCGGTGGGTCACGCCTGTAATCCCAGCACTTTGGGAGGCCGAGCAGGCGGATCATGAGGTCAAGAGATCGAGACCATCCTGGCCAACATGGCGAAACCCCGTCTCTACTAAAAATACAAAAATTAGCTGGGCACGGTGGCACGCGCCTATAGTTTCAGCTACTTGGGAGGCTGAGGCAGGATAATTGCTTGAACCCAGGAGGCGGAGGGTGCAGTGAGCCGAGATTACGCCACTGCACTCCAGCCTGGCCCCTGGTGACAGAGCGAGACTCTGTCTCAAAATAAATAAATAAAGAGTGCTATGTGACAACAGAGGCGAAATTTGAGGGGTACACCTACAAGCCAAGGAATGCCAAGGATTGCCAGCCATCACCAGAAGCTAGGAGAGAGGTATGGAACAGAGCTTCTCTCCGAGAAAACCATTCCTGCTGACACCGTTTCAGACTTCTAACCTCCGGAACTGTGAGAGAACATGTTTTTGTTGCGTTAAGCCACCCAGTTTGTGGTGCTATTTACAACAGCCCTAGGAAACTGATGCAGTTTCTTTCTCAAAAATGCATATGTTTCAAGATGTGTTCATATAAAGGGCTAAGTTTTCCTTCCACATTAACTCATATTTCACCACTCAAGTCAGTCAAAACCTTTAACGAAACTACAAATCATGAATAAATGAGATGAGGTTTTATTAGGATGATTCTCAGGAATGTACATAGACTAGTGTAACAGCAGTTAACATACATCCTAATGCACACTATGAAAATAGAAATGAAAAGAGATAAAGTGGGAATAAAAATGCCTGAAAATATTCTCTATTTTAACAGTTGAAAAACTTTTTTGTTCTCACCAATATGTTATTATAAATGTTACATATAGATTATATTTTAGTGAGAGCAATGTTGCTGGATGTAGTTAATTACTTTTAAGTTATTGGTTTAATAGTTTGTGATGCAATGATTTAATGGTCTGGTTCTAAATTCAGTGTATGTTGATACCTGGTTTTAATGGTTATTATAGTCAAAAAACCTACTTCACAAAAATATATAGGATCAAATGAAAAGAGCGTACTGTTGGCTGCATTTATTAAATACTGGTGCTCAATTCTTTGTTCCAGCCACTAATTTTGTAAAGGTTTTGGTTGAATTAGGTTGATACATTAGGTTTTGTTTTAAATAATTTAGAAGTAAATTGCAAACATCATAGTATTTTCTCTTTTCATATTCAGCTTGTATTTACTACTAATAAAGACGTTCTGTTATATAACTACCATATATATGGCACCTAAGAAAATGACAGTAATTCTCTAATATTACCTAAATATAGTCCATGTGAAAAATATTACAATTGTCCCAAGAATGTCTTTTCTAGCTTGTTTTTTGAACCAGTGGGCAATGTAGGTTCACATATTATATTTTTGTTTTTGTTTTATTAGCGTCTCAGAAAAGAATACCTGTCTTTCACCCCTTTTATTTTTCATGACATTGACTACTTTCAGTCTAAGATCGTTGTCCTGTAGAATGTCCTGGATTCTGGGTTTGTCTTATTATTTCCTCCTGGTATTGTTTAACTTTTTACGAATCGCACGTATTTCTTATGAACTACAAGTAAGGCCTCTAGAAGCTTGATTAAATTAAAATTAAATGTTGGAGCAAGAATTTTTAAAGGCGATATCATTAAATCAATTTGCATTATATTGATAGGCACACCAGCTCTGGCTGCTTCTATACTAATAACAGTACACTTGATCATTTGCTTAAGGTGGTGACCTCCAGACCCCTCCCCTATAAATGCATTTTCCCCTAGGCGTAGTTCCATAGGGTCAATATTCTTACCACAACAACTTTTCACTTAACTGCTTTAGCATTCATTAATAATCATTACCTTGATCAATGATTACTTTAGAGGTTACAAAATAGCGGTTTTCTAAATTTCTCATTTATTTTACATTTAATTTATTAACTGGTGTTCTGCAAAGAAGTGTTCTCTCTACCTTTCTCCATGTCTGGGGCAAGGAAAGTGCAAGGTGAGACTAAAACATCTTGTCTGAGAGATCACAAGGAGATGCTTGAAGACAAATAGAGACATATCACCTCACAAGGGTACAGGATCCAGCTTGAGGAAGCTCCCACTCAGATTGTTTCAAATGTGTCCAGTGGGGGACGTCATGCTTCTTGAGTGTCATTGCTTACTTCTAGGACTATCAATACTCAGAACTACGAAAAGTGCTTTCTAAAATTATGAGTTCCTCTTGATCCTGTCATCTTTCTATTTTTAATTGTGGTAAAAATATGCATAATAAAATGTACCATCCCAATCATTTTTAAACATACATTTTCATAATGTTGTGAAACAGATCTCTAGTACTTTCAACTTGCAAAACTGAAAGTCAACACCCATAAAACTCTCCCTTTCCCCTCCCGCACAACCCCTGGAAACCACCATTTTACCTTTAGTTTCCAAGATTTTCACTATGTTAGATATCTCAAATAAGTAGAATTATATAGTGTTTACCCTTTCGTGACTGGCTTATTTTGCTCAGCATGTCCTCAACGTTTATCCATGTTGTAGCATGTGATAAAATTTTTTTCTTTTTTAAGGATGAGTAATATTCCATTGTATGTATATACCTCATTTTGTTTATTCATTCATTAATGGACATTTGGGTTCCTTCTACCTCTTGGCTATTTGTGAATAATGCTGCAATGAACTCAGGTGTACAAATATCTCTTCAAGGTCCTGCTTTCAGTTCTTTTGGTTACATACCCAGAAGTAGAATTGCTGGATCGTATGGTGATTCTACTTTTAATTATTTTAGGAAGATTTGTACTGTTTTGCATAGTGGCTTTCAGTTCTTTTTTTAAGTTACAGAGGTTGTTTTGTAATTTATTCATTACTTCTATCTCATTTTTTTCTCTTTTTAAATGTTTTACCACTTTTAAATCAGAATGATTGTTTTTATCTTGAAATAGTACATGAAACTTTAGAAAATAGACAACAGATATACATTTCAGGAGAACATTGTTACCCTCCGACACAATAACACTGGAGCCAGCGGCATTATCCGGTCACCAAATATATACACTTAACATGATATTATGATTTGTGGAGTGCTTTCTACCATTAATCCTTCTTAATATTTTGTTTCAAGTGAACAACATATCATTTGTTTGCTGAATATAAAGTTAGTCTACTTGCATGTATTTGTTATAATTGGGTTCTATTATGGTGGGGTTTTTATTTGCTTCTTTTATTATTATTTTTAAGTTTTTTTCTTTTCTTTTCTTTTTTTTTTTTTTTGAGACAGAGTTTTGCTCTTGTTGCCCAGGCTGGAGTGCCATGGTGTGATCTCTGCTCGCTGCAACCTCTGCCTCCCAGGTTTAAGTGATTCTCCTGCCTCAGCCTTCCAAGTAGCTGGGATTACAGGCTTGCGCTACCCTGCCTGGCTAATTTTGTATTTTTAGTAGAGACGGGCTTTCTCCATGTTGGTCAGGCTGGTCTGGAACTCCTGACCTCAGGTGATCCGCCCACCTTGGCCTCCCAAAGTGCTGGGATTACAGGCATGAGCCACTGCGCCCAGCAGCTTTTATTATTATTTTTAATTGACATATAATAATTTGACATATTTATGGGGTACAGTGTGATATCTGTATATATATGTGTATATATGTATACATATATACAATGTATAATACTTAAGTCAGAGTAATTAGTATATCTATCACCTCAAACATTTATTCTTTCTTTGTGTTGGTAACATTCAAAATCCATTCTTATAATTAGTTGAAAATATACCAAAAATTGTTGTTAACTCTAGTCAGTAAGCCCATAGTGCTATAGAACACTAGAACTTATCCCTTCTCTTTAGCTGTACTTTTGTGTCTGTTAACTGGCCTTTAACTATCCCCACCTCTCCCCTACCCTTCTCCACTTCTAGTAACCACTGTTCTACTCTCTCTGTCTCTAAGATCAATTTCTCTAACTTCCACATATGGGTGAGAAATTGTGGTATTTGTCTTTCTGTGGTTGGCTTATTTCACTTCACATAACGTCCTCCAAACTCATCCATGTTGCTGCAAATGACAGAATTTCATCCTTTTAAAAATTATATTTCTTTTAATTACTCTGAAAATATTGGTGCCTAACCACATATATACATACATGTACACTTAATTACATTATCCTACAGTATGTCTAAATTAGTTTCAAAATTACAGTCAATATTAAAAATAAAAACAAACCTACTGAGTTTTCTTTGCAGCTATTCTTATCTTTTTACTCTATCTAATTAAGGATGCACAGGTATTGTGTTAAAATTATTTTTAATATTTTCTCTGTATGATTGTGTTTCATATATATTTATGCTCATGTGTTTCTATTTGTGTTGAAAACTGTATGTTTTATACTTTTTAATTTTATTTTTAAAAGAAAATTACAGCATTTGCATAGTTTAAAAGTTAACAAGAGGCCGGGCATGGTGGCTCATGCCTATAATTCCAGCACTTTGGGAGGCAAAAGTGGGCAGATCACTTGAGGCCAGGAGTTCAAGACCAGCCTGGCCAACATGGTGAAACCCTGTCTCTATGAAAAATACAAAAAATTAGCGGGCATGGTGGCGTGCACCTGTAGCTCCAGCTACTTGGGAGGCTGAGGGCCGAGCATCACTTTTACCTGGGAGGCGGTGGTTGCTGTGAGCTGAGATCATGCCACTGCACTCCAGCCTGGGAGACAGAGTGAGACCCCGTCTCAATAAAATAAATAAAGTTAACACAATATAAAAAGATACACTCAGAAAAAATGTGCTCCCTCCACCTATCCTCCATTGCATTAGTTTATGATGTTTCTAGTTAATCCTTCCATCCTTCCTGTATTTCTTTTTGCAAAAATAAACAAATCATTCTCAGTTTTTAAAAATGTTGCATGTACCTCACTGTGTTACTGTATCATAGTTTATAGGACAAGTGCCTTATGAGTGAATATCTAAGTTGTTTCACTTTTTTTTTTTACAAATCATGCTGCAGTGAATAAACTAGTGCATATGTTTCTTTATTCTGGAGTTGTATCTGTGAGATAGATTCCTACAAGTTTAATTGCTAGATCAAAAACTAAAACCACAGAATTTTTGTAGATATTTCCAAATGCCTCTCCATGGGGATTTAAACATTCTGCACCCTTACCAGCAATTTAAGAGAATGACTATTTCTTTTTTTTTTTTTACCCCTACTTTAAGTTCTGGGGTACATGTGCAGACCGTGCAGGTTTGTTACATAGGTATACACATGCCATGGTGGTGGTTTGCTGCATCCGTCGTCCCATCATCTACATTAGGTATTTCTCCTAATGCTGTCCGTTCCCAATCCCCCCACCGCCTGCTATTCCTCCCCTAGCCCTCCATCCCCCAGGCCCTGGTGTGTGATGTTCTCCTCCCTGTGTCCATGTGTTCTCATTGTTCAACACCCACTTACGAGTGAGAACATGCGGTGTTTGGTTTTCTGTTCTTGTGTCAGTTTGCTGAGAATGATGGTTTCCAGTTTTATGCATGTCCCTGCAAAGGACATGACCTCATCCTTTTTTATGGCTGCATAGTATTCCATGGTGTATATGTGCCACATTTTCTTTATCCAGTCTTTCATTGATGGACATTTGGGTTGGTTCTGAGTCTTTGCTATTGTGAACAGTGCCACAATAAACATACATGTGCGTGTGTCTTTATAATAGAATGATCTATAATACTTTGGGTATATACCCTGTAATGGGAATGCTGGGTTAAATAGTATTTCTAGATGCTTGAGGAATTGCCACACTGTCTTCCACAATGGTTGAATTAATTTACACTCCCACCAACAGCGTAAGAGTATTCCTTTTTCTCCACATCCTCTCCAGCATCTGTTGTCTCCTGATTTTTTAATGATTGCCATTCTAACTGGCATAAGGTGATATCTCAATGTGGTTTTGATTTGCATTTCTCTAATGACCAGTGATGATGAGCTATTTTTCATGTTTGTTGGCTGCATAAATGTCTTCTTTTGAAAAGTGTCTGTTTCCTAAGTTGTTTCAAATTTTTTTTACAAAACAACTTAGATTTTCAAATCTAAGTTGTTTCAAATTTTTTTTACATATCATGCTGCAGTGAATAAACTAGTGCATATGTTTCATTCTTTTGGGAGATATATCTATGAGATAGATTCTTAGAAGTTGAATTGCTGAATCAAAAACTAAAACCACAGAATTTTTGTAGATATGCCAAATCCCTCTCCATGGTGGTTTAAACATTTCGCACACTTACCTGCAATTTAAGAGAATGGCTATTTCTTTACACTAAGCTAACAAACTTTATCAGTGTATGTGAAAAATGCTACCTCCATATGGTTTTAACTTTAATTCCTTAGGTGTGAGAGTGAGTGTTTTTTCACATAATAAGAACTATTTGTTTTTCTTTTTCTGTGAATTGTTGATGTCTTCTGTCATTATTTTTCATTGCATTTTCATTTTTTTAAGGGTCCAGATATAAATCTTTTGCTTGTTATTATAGGTGGCACACATAGTTCCTGCAAAAAAATCACATAATGTTAGAACTATTCTCAAATACACTTTTTAAAAATGATCTTTCCATAGTGAGTTTCTTTTGAAAATGAGATGTCCTCTCCATTATTGTTAAAATGTCACTTTTCCTTTGAAAGTAGATGGGGTATTTATTCTTTTTTAAAGTACATTTTAAGTAACACATTACTGAGAGCCTTCTGTCATCAGAGTAAAGGTCAGCACACTTGAAACACTAATCTTTTAGTAAAAGAAAAATGCCTAATGCATCTTTAAGTTCTAGAACTCCTTTAAGCACTTCATCACAAGGTAATTAAAGAATCTCTGCATAATACAAAATAGTTTCTGTGTCACTCACCTTGTATGTATTGAAGATATGTCACCATGTATTGGTCTGTTTTTTTTTTTTAAATTAAGTACATAAATGACATCCTGTTAATTATAAGCAAAATCTTTTTCTTCTCATACCCCAAAGGATCATGTTATATACTCCACTTTGGAGATAACTATTAGGTAGACTAGCCAGTGCCTATTCTCTCTAAGGCCAAGAACAATAGTAATGTTCCTGACACTAGACTAGATGGTTTTGTCTCTTGTAAACCTCAAAACCTTTTCAAGTTCTACTTAGTAAGTCTCTAGATCTTGAGAGTCACAACTTTAGATTTTATTCAGGTCTAAAAATATAGTTTCCAGTTAATCTTGCCAGAGGCCTCATATACTGTTTTAAGCCATCAACCTAAAATGAATACAAATTTTTTTTATGTACATTCCTTCCCTCTTTTTCCTGGTAAAGAATCCCATTTTGGTTTTTATGAATTATCCCTCCCCCTACCTGGTGAAACTTTGAATCAAGGGATCTTCCTTTACTTGCCATCAAGTAGGCACAGGAGTCAGACTTGGCCAATCAGAGCACTTCATCACCATAGAAGAAGTGATCAAGTCAAGATTGGCTATGTAACACAAATCAGACCAATCAAAGTTATTTGGAGGTATACATTTTTTTTAAATTTTTCCTTTTTTGAGACAGAGTCTCGTTCTCTCACCCAGGTTGGAGGGCAGTGGTGTGATCTCGGCTCACTGTAATCTCTACTTCCTAGGTTTAAGCAATTCTCCTGCCTCAGCCTCCCAAGTAGCTGGGACCATAGGTGCCCACCACCACACCCGGCTAATTTTTTTGTATTTTTAGTAGAGACAGGGTTTCACCGTGTTAGCCAGGATGGTGTCGATCTCTTGACCTCGTGATCTGCCCGCCTGGGCCTCTCAAAGTGCTGGGATTACAGATGTGAGCCACTGTGCCCAGCCTGTAGGTATGGATTTTGATAGAAAGTAGGTCTCTAGTCTTCCAAGATAGTAAGTGCTAAACACTATTTGAATCATGAACTGCAAGTGGATATCTTTATCATATCATGAAGACAGCCTATCTGAAAATGAATCTAATAGACAGCTAATCAGAGATTAAAAAGAGAGAAATTGAACCTTGATTTTGTTGCTGGAGCATCTGGGATCCAGCCACACCTGAAGCAAGACTATCCTTATAAATTCTATTTTTTTACTTGTTATTATTTTTAATTGAGAAATCATAATTGTATACATTTATCAGGTACAGTGTGATGTTTTGATGTATGTATACAATGTGGAATAGTTAAATCAGATGAATGTATCCATCTTGCATACCTATCATTTTTATGGTGAGACATTTTAAATGTACTCTGAGTTATTTTGAAATATATAATATGTTACTATTGACTATAGGTGCCCTGCTGTGCAATAAATCTCAAAACTCATTGCTCCTGTCTATCTGAAACTTTCTACCCTTTGACCAACAAGTATAGAGGAGATCATGTGGTATTTGTCTTTTTGTGTATGGCTTATTTCACTTCGCATAATGTCCTCCAGATTCACCTATGTTGTAGCAAATGACAGGATTTTATCTTCTTTTAAGGCTGAAGAGTATTCCATTGTGTATATATACTATTTTTAAAACCTGTTTATCTGTTAATGGACACTTAAGTTGATTCTATATTTTGGCTATTGTGAATAATGCTGCAATGAACATGAGTGTACAAATATTCCTTTAACATACTAATTTTATTCCTTTAGATATACACCCAAAAGTGGGATTACTGGACCACATGGTAGTTCTATTTTGAGTTTTTTTGAGGAACCTATATACTGTTTTCCCTAATGACTGTATTAATTTATATTCCCATCAACAATGTACAAGAGTTCATTTTTCTCTACTTCCTTGCCAATGATTATCTTTCATCTCTTTGTTAAAAGCCATTCTAACAGGTGTGAGGGGATATTTCATTGCGGTTTTATTTGCATTTTGATTATTGATTCTGAGCATTTTTCACTCATCTATTGCTATTTATGTATATTCTTTCAAGAAATGTCTGTTCATGTCCTCTGCCCATTTCAAAAATATAATTATTTATTTTCTTGCTATTGAGTTGAGTTCCTTATATAATTTGGATATTAACCCCTTATCAGATGTATATTTTCCAAATATTTTGTGTGTCAAGAATACACAATGGGGAAAGAATAGTTTCTTTAATAAATGGTATTAGGAAAACTGGATATCCACATGCAGAAGAATATAGCTGGAGCCTAGTCTTGCACTATATACCACAATCAGCTCGAAATGGGTTAGGGACTTAAATATAAGACCTAAAACTGTAAAACTACTAGAAGAAAACTTTGGGAAAAAGTTCCATACCACTGGTTTGGGCAATGATTTTTTGGCTATGACTCTGAAAGTAGAGACAACAAAAGCAACAGTAGTCAAATGGGATGGCTTCAAACTCATAAATTTCAGTTATATAAACCAGTAATTACCCCTTTTAGTTTCAATAGGATTAAACTTTGTCATTTGCAGACAATTATCACTTGGGAGTGGCTGTCTAGCTGGAAACTGTATTTTCTAACTGCTTTCATATCTAGCTGGGGCCTTGGGACTAGTTTTTGCAAATGGAAGGAATAAAATAGGTAGGCCTTCTCTGCTTGTTCTCTTTTACCTTTTATCAGCTGGATACAGATGACTCTGGGGACTGGAGTGCCTGAATAGTTGTGCAGAAGGCTGACACTTGCATTGGATTATAGTATGAACAGAAATAAATGTGTGAAGTTATTGAAATTTGAGGGTTTATTTGTTAAAGCAGCTAGTATGACCCTAATTAATATGCCACTTATTGTCTTATATTAGCTTGTCTTATATTATTTATATTATTTATTTGATTGTCCTGTCTCACTTTTAGATTAAAATTACCCTGTGGGTAAATACTAGGCCTTATTTATTTTTATATCCCCTGTGACAGAGGTACTCAACAAGCGTATGTTGAATTAAATGAGATCTCAGAGTGATAAAAATGTTTAGTTCAAAATAACTCAAAAATGACGTATGCAAGTTAATTATGATTACATGTTAAAAAATAACAGCTTTATAGAGACATGTTTCACATACCATATATTTCACACATTTCAAGTTTTTAGTGTATGCACACAGTATGTACAACCATCACCAAATCAATTTAGAACACTTTAAATACTCCCCAAAGAAATCCCTTACCTATTAGCAGATACTATGGATTTTCATGTAACCTTGCTCTCTTTTCATCCTAGGCAACTACTATTCTACTTTCTGTTTTATGGATTTGCCTATTCTATACATTTCATATAAATTTAATTATATAATATGTGACCTTTTGTGACTGGCTTTTTTCGATAACACAGTATTTTGAAGGCTCATCTATGTTCTAGGATGTATCAATACTTCATTCCTTTTTATTACAAAATAATATTCTTTTGTATGAATAGCCCATTTTTTGTTGATCCATTAATGAACATTTGGATTCTTTCTACTTTTTGACTCTAATAAATAATACTGTTATAAACATTTGTGTACATGCTTTTATGTGGATGAATTATTTTATTTATTTTTAAAAGTTTATTTTTATTTTTATAGAGATTGAGTCTTACTATATTGCCCAGGCTGGTCTTGCACTCCTGGTCTCAAGTGATACTCCTGCCTTGGCCTCCCAAAGTGTTGGGATTACAGGCATGAGCCGCCATGCCTGGCCAGGATGTATGTTGTTATTTCTTTTGAGTGTATACCCAGGAGGGGAATTTCTGAGTCATATGGTAACTATATGTTTTAGCTTAGAGAAATTGCTAAACTATTTTCCAAAGCCTCTGTGCCAGTTTACATTCCAATAAGCATTGTAGGATGATTCTAATTTCTCCACATTCTCACCAACATTTGTTATTGTCATTTTTATTATAGCCATTCTAGTTGATGTAATGTAGTCTCTCCTTGTAATTTTGATTTACACTTCTCTGATGACTAATGATATTGAGCATCTTTTCATGTGTTTGTTGATCATTTGTGTATCTTATTTGGAGAAATGTCTATTCAGCTTCTTTCCTATTTTAAAACTGCCGTAGATGGCTTTATGTTATTGAGTTGTAAGTTTTTATATTCTGGATACAATTACCTTATCAGGTATATGATTTGTGAATATTTTCTCCCATTTTTGAGGGGTTGTCCTCTCACTTCTTTGATGCAGAAAAGCTTTTAAAAGATTTTTGATGAAGTTCAATTTGTCTGTTTTTCTTCTTTGATGCTTGTGCTTTTGGTGTCATAAGAAACTATTGATAATCCAAGGTCGCAAATATTCGTAGATATATTTTCTTCTAAGAATTTTATGGATTTAAGTCTTACACTAATGTAATTGATCCACTTTGAATTAATTGTTTATAAAGTGTGAAATAGGGGTCAACCTGAATACTTTGGCCTACGGATATCCAGTTGTTCAGCACCATTTGTTGAAAATACTCTTCTTTTTCTGTTAAATTGTATTGGAACTTTTGTTGAAAATCAATTAGTCCTAAATATTGGGGTTTATATCTAAATTTCTAATTCTATTCCATTCATTTATATGTCTATCCTTAATGCCGATACCACACAGTCTTGATTACTATAGCCTTGTAGTATGCTTTGAAATCAGGACACGTGAGTTCTCCAAGATTGTTTTTGTTCTTCTGTGTCTTTTTCCTTTCTATATAAATTTTAAGATAACTTTATCAATTTCTGTAAAAAAAAAGAAAGCATCCGAGATTTTGGTAGAGATTGTATTGAATCTGTAGATTAATTTAGAAAGTATTGGTTTGTTAACAATCTTTTCTAATGCATAAACAGGGGATGTCTTTTTATTAATTTAGTTCTTCTTTTATATTTTTCAATGATGTTTTGTTATTTGGGGTGTCAAAGTCCTGTATCTTTTTTTGTGTGATTTACTCCTAATTATTTTTTTACTTTTGATGATGTTATAATTAGAATTGTTTTCTTTATTTCATTTTTGGATTGTTTATTGCTAGTTTGTGGGAATGCAATTTTTTCTGTATGATGATCTTATATCTTGCAACCTTCCTGAACTTATTAGTTCTAATAGTTTTTAAATGATTTTAAATATTTTTTATATAGAGGTTTATATTATCTACAAATAAAATTATATTCTTAAGAATATAATTATAAGAATATAACAGACTGCAAGAAGACCCTTAAGGGGGACTTTCTTCTGGTTTAAGAATACCATTTGTACAAGTCTAAACTAAAAAAGCATGCTTTTAAAATGCTGCCAGTTTTAAGGGCAAGGAAGAGATTTTCAGGATATTCTGCTTTCTCAATAATCCTATTTCTGTGCAATGCTTTTTTGGTAATCCATGAGAAAATATTCTAATAGCTGAGTTGAAGTTAACTAAATATGAAGATAGAATTGTTGTATAGAGTAAATAGGGCCAGGTGCAGTGGCTCATTCCTGTAATCCCAGCACTTTGGGAGGCCGAGGCGGGCGGATCATGAGGTCAGGAGATGGATACCATCTGGCTAACATGGTGAAACCCTGTCTCTACTAAAAATGCAAAAAATTAGCTGGGTGTGGTGGCACGTGCCTGTAGCCCCAGCTACTCTGGAGGCTGAGGCAGGAGAATTGCTTGAACTTGGGAGGTGGAGGTTGCAGTGAGCTGAGATCATGCCACTGCACTACAGCCTGGGTGACAGAGTGAGACTCCATCTCAAAAAAAAAAAAAAAAAGAATTGATGTATAGTGTAAATAGAGTATTACCATATACTTCTCATCTGATTAGAATAAAGATCTGTCAAGATATTGTTGTATAAGATTTTGATTATTCATACTTTCTCAGAAAACATTTCCTACATAGGAGAAAGGGAACATTGTGGGTAGATTACAGGAACCCATACCCCGAAACCTCTCTAGCCTTTAAATCACAAATAACTGTCGTGATGAAGCATCTTCATTACTCTCCAAATAAATGATAGAAATGTATTTGTGGGAGTTATTCTGTAACACACACGTCATATGTGTCTGTAAATGCTATAAGAACTCATCCATAGGAGCCAATTCCCCATTTAACACTAAGGATTACAGGATAACATAGCAGCAGGGAAGAATATAAATTTGGATTCAAACAGACCTAGAAAAAACAACAACAATGAGTTTGAATCCTGGCTCTACTACCTAGTTAGCTTTATGAGTCTCATTTCTTTATTTATGAAATTGAGTTGTTAATAACAGTCTTACAGGATAACATGAAATAGACTTAATCTCTAAATAGAGATTTTTGGTTGGTAATAGCTCGCCTTTTACATATCTCCCAGTCTAAGAAAGCCATCAATAAAGGTTAGATCCTTACACTCACCAAGGGCAAAAGAATTCTCAGGGTAATCCTACAGTCCACTGACAGGCCTAAATCACAGTAATCTCTTGTATATTTTTTTAGATATAAACATTTTGGTGCCATTGCATATGCAGAATTTACCAAAGTTATAATGAACCTTGAATAATTTTGTGTCATATAGTTGCTTTAGTAGAAGTAATTCACAAACTATAGATCATGCACAGGTATTAATCTTCTCAACATACCCTTCCTTTGGAGAACCACTCTTGCCTCAATGCATTATAATTCTGCTAAGTTTATGTGCTTTAATTTACGTTGATCTTCCACAGGGATGTGGGGTGAGAATAGCCCAGACCTGGCCAAAAAGTGTTTCTCATGACTCTGACCAGAATGATTAGCTCAGTGATAGCCATGTGACCCAATACAGTCTCATCAGAACTTACCCTGGAACTTTTCAAGAGTTATTGCTATCATTTTATCTAGGATGGGGAGCTATAAGAATAACATGGGTTTGAGGCTACTGGCACCTAACCAGTTGCCACATAGAGAAAGTGCTCTGGGAAAAAAGACAAGTGGAAATAAGCAGAACTTTAGCCTGGATTTTTAAAAAAAAAAAAAAAAAAAACAGTTTTAATGCTATCATTTCAACTGGATTTCACTGTGCAAAAAAACATGCCTCCCCCCCACCACTTCTCCTCCTTCCCCACCTCCCTCTTTTCTTCAGCTAGTTTGTGTTTGGTTTCTGTTTCTTAGAATTGGAAATATTCTGACTGACACATATATTCTTTTCAAGACTGTAAAGGTTTAGGACTCCTTTCACGACCCCATGCTGAATTTAGCAGGTAATAATAGAGGAAAAGTTACAAAGCAGAGATGTGGAAGAAGAGAAAAAGAAAGAACTCGAGAGAAAACAGTTCAAAATAATAAAATTAAAAAGGTAAAATAAATGGATACTCATGCTATTGAAAGATAGAGACAGTGGTACAAGCCAGTTCTTCTCAAGTAGTATTTACGTCCCTTATTCATAGCCTTTACCATGGAAATAGTTTAGGTTCAGATGATTATTTATTAAACCAAAGTTATTACCCATGAAACATGTAGGTGGCATTCTTAAAATTGGGTATATTTTAAGCTCAGTATATTGTGATTCTAATGACATTGAAGAGCCTCAAAGAGTATTATGGTGATGTCAAACATTGAAGCACAAAGTTGGAATAATGGGTCTATTTTTTTCCTCTTGATCACTCCATTAATAGAATTCCTACCCATCCTACAACAAAAAGGCACACAAAAATCCTTTGAGAAGGTCATTATCAAAAGTTTGAGCTACTTTCTGATGCTATAGTTGAAGGGGGAAGTATGTTAATTTAAGAAACTGAAGGCTGTGTGTCAGAGAGAAGATGAGATTTGTCACAAAAGGAGCTTTAGGAAATAAATGTCTTTGAAAGCCAACCTAAATGGCATCCTTGGCCATAAGGTGTAAGAAAGGAGGTCTCAGGGCAGGTAGAGCACACACATAATTATAGATGTGCATTATGAAACCCACTTCTGTAGTGGCTAAGTTAGGAGTCAATAAACTGCTGCCTTTGGGCACCATTGGCCTACTGCCTATTTTTATAGGGCCCATGGGCTAAAAATGGTTTTTATATTTTTAAACAGTATGAAAAATTAAGAGAATAATAATGCTTTGTTATACAGAAAATTCAACAAAAATCCCAATTTCAGTGCCCATAAATAAAGTTTAATTGGAACACAACCGAGGCCGTTTTATTCAGTATTGTTATGGCTGATTTGCTCTACAAACAGCAGAGTTGAGTAGTTTCAACAGAAGCCATGTGGTTAAAAGTGCAAGTTTGCAAACCCCTGAGGTGGAACAATGGGGACAGAAAGCCCAGAGGGCTAAGGAGATGATAATGTGGTTAAGAAGACAGGGTGTGGAGTCAAATTGCCCTAATTCTGTTGGTTTAGCTGAGCAAGTTACTTAATGTATTTTAGATTCCGTTATCTTTGCTGTAAAATGAGGATGAAAATATACCTGCTCAATAAGGATTTTGTGAGGATCAATTGAAATAATATCAACAAAGCATTTAGCGTATGGTAAATGCTAAAAATGTTAACCATTAGGTGGATATGGAATTGTACATCTAGTAGGAAGAATCTGGGTCTCTTCTTACCTCCCCTTTGAATTGTGAGTTATTTTATTCCTTCACTCAAACATATATAGTCCATGAACATGCTGTTATGAGGCACAATTAAGCCACAAAATTTACAATATTTTGGTGCGTGGCAAGGGATAACTTTTGTTGCTTTTCATTTGCTGATTTGCCTATTACCCTCAGTGCATTTATCTGGCTGGTTGATCACTTTCTATACAAGAATAAGATGTCTGTGCACTCTGACAATGAGAAAGGACACGAAGCAAAGTGCCAAATATTCAATGCCCTTGAACCATACTCAAATGTGTACATGTCAGAGAGATTATAGTATTTTTTAATGTCTGAGTCAGTATATTTATTAGTGGTTTTAGAAATAAGCATGTTTATTGTTCATTGTTGCCATATTGTTCTTGGTTTCCATTATGAGCTCAAGGACTGGAGGGCCAATTTGGTGGTTGAGAGAGTTTCAGAATTTTTATAGAATGAATGATTTGTTGTGTGGAGACCCAAAGACCTGAGCTAGTCTCTTTGTCTACATGCCCATGTTTGTCTCTTGAGATAATGCATTTCCCATTTTTATCTTCTTTACTTGGAAATCTCTTCCTGCCTGTATTTTGGTGACAGAAACTGCGAGTGCATGAGCACATTGTAAATGAGAGTATAAAAGAATGTAAATGAGTTGTCTGAAGTGTCACAACCAGCAATGATACTGGAAATAAATCTCAAGAGTTTCTATTCCCAGATATGATTCTCTTTCAC
Organism: Cacajao melanocephalus; assembly: GCA_963573385.1. NCBI lineage: Eukaryota > Metazoa > Chordata > Mammalia > Primates > Pitheciidae > Cacajao > Cacajao melanocephalus. Next base: position 73,009 of record CAUYLG010066592.1, read on the forward strand.
TTTTCAGACCCAATGAAAATTTAATAGTTGAGAAAACATAATTTTATGCTTTCATTATAGAGAGAGGATGCCTCAAAGATAGGCACTCAGAAGGCAGTCAAAAAGTTAGAAGGAAATAGAATAAAAGCATTTACCTTTCAAAGTTAACAGTTGTCTAGGAAATAAGGAGGAGAATTAGTATCCTAAAAAAGGTAAATAACAACTCATTACTGAGTGGTTATTACTTATCAGCTCAAAGTTCCATTTTAATTCTCCTTTCTTTACCTAGTTTCTGATTGTTATGTATCTGAAATTAGAAGTGAATAGCGAGATGATCGTATTTTACTCACTGTAAAGTACTGCTCACCTGAGATAACTGGATAAAGCGATTGGCTGATTTAGAAAATAGAGATAAAGAGATAAAGTTTTTCCACCAAATGAATCAATCTTCAGGCTAGGATTAGCATGACAAGACCAGCGTAGCCATGCTAGACCATCTCATCATGAGTTCTAGCAGGCAGATATTATCGCTTGTGAAAGTCAAGATTGAATATGTTAAGGACCCTCTTGCTGGAAAGGGCAAAAGCAGCTGTTCAGGTGGGATCCTCTTTACCCAGCCTGACAGCCATGCTAGATCTCAAAGCCTAGAGAAAATGTGTGCGAATTATTTTTTTAAAAAATTTTAATCTAGACATTAAATTGTTAAAGTTCATTTTTTTCTGCATAGATAATATGTGAGTATTGATATGTTAGTCATGTCATGTGATTCTTTGAAAACCAAATAATGAACAAAAGTGCATTATCACATCAACTTACCTAAAATTGTTAAATCAACTTATGGCTGTTTATCAGAGAATGCTGTTTGCCAAACTGATCATTAATTTTCAAAACTGTACTCCCTGTATAATTAATAAATTATATGTTGATATGAAATATACCTATAGTCCCTACAGGTTTCGGCACAAATCACAACTTTTATAGAGTGCAAATCATCACAATTTGAAAATTTATTGACTATGGTTACCATTTTAGTTTTGATCTTCTAAGATTAACCAAATGACTCTTCAATTTAAAATAAACATAGTGAATGAAATTGGGCTGTTGATTGAATTAAATTTAAAAAATTGATGGGCCACTGGGAATATGTTTATGTTACAGTCTTTAATACTCACTCATCTAGATCTTGGTTTACTATTCATAGCATGTATATATATTTGCTGTATGAATGAGAGAACCACAGAGAAAGAGTATCCTAGAAACCATATTCTGTACTTATACATAAGTATTTAAATATGATGGGGAGATCTGTTGCTTTTCAAAATAAAGCAAGCTGTAATAATTGTTCATAACAGACCATGATGGGTCAAAAGAGAAAAGTAGCTATGTTTGCATATTAAAATGCAGCTTGAATAGTTTCATTTTAAGGCATGATATGAACGGTAAAAGAAAGCCACAGACAAAATTACCTATGGATCATTTAAAACAAAGTCAACTGAATAGTTTACTTAGAAAATATATGAGGATTTTTGAACTGTCTTTTCCTGAAATATTAACATTACTTTTCTTGGTATTAAAGGAAATGCTCCTGACCGTATTATAATGCTTTACTTATTTGCCTGAAAATTCCAAAGGGTATGGAAAACTTTTTCATCCATTCTGCATACGTGAAGGTCTTTTTTGTGTTGTTTATAACTGTTCACTATTTACAGATTCTTCTGTTTGTGCACGTTACTGCTTTAGCTTCAAGAAGTGGAAAGAAGAGCTAACATTTTTTGGTCACGTACTAAATGACAGCTACTTAATTTAATTAATTTAATTTTAAACCCTTAAAACAACCTACAGATGAGAGACAATTTTTGCAAACTATGCACCCAACAAAGGTCTAATATCTAGCATCTATAAGGAACTTAAACAAATGTGCAAAGAAAAACCTATTAAAAACTAGAGAAAGGACATGAACTGATGCTTTTCAAAATAAGACATACATGCAGCCAACAAGCATATGAAAAAAACCTCAACATCACTGATCATTAAAGAAATGCAAGTCAAAACCAGAATGAGACACCATCTCACACATTATTAAAAAGTCAAAAACCAACAGATGCTGGTAAGTTTGTGGAGAAAAAGGAACCCTTATACACTGTTGGTGGGAGCGTAAGTTAGTTCAGCCATTGTGGAGCACAGTGTGGTGATTCCTCAAAGGCCTGTAGACAGAAATGCCATTAAACCCAGCAATGCCATTACTGGATATATACACAAAGGGATATAAATCGTTCTTTTCTAAAGACACATGCATGTGTATGTTCACTGTAATACTATTCATTCACAAAAGCAAAGACCTGGAATCAACCTAAATGCCCATCAGTGATAGACTGGATAAAAAAAAGTGGTAGACATACACCACAGAATACTATGCAGCAATACAAATGAATGAGATCTTGTCCTTTGCAGCAACATGGATGGAGCTGGAGGCCATTATTCTTAGCAAATGAATGCGAGAACAGAAAATCAAATACCTCGTGCTCTCACTTGTAAGTGAGAGGTAAATGATGAGAACACATGGACTCAGAAGAGAACAACACACTCTAGGGACTACTGGAGGGCGGAGGGTGGGAAGAGGGAGAGGATCAGAAAAAATAACTAATGGGTACTATGCTTAATACCTGGGTGATGAAATAGTCTATGCAACACATCCTCATGACACAAGTTAACCTATGTAACAAACCTGCACTTGTCCCCCTGAAATTAAAAGTAAAACAAAACGAAACAAAAAGCCTTTAAAAGATAACCATTATCATTATCCCCATTTTGCTAATGAAGAAATAGGATTTGACAGGTGATGTGTCTAGATGTCAAATAGTAAATGACACAGGCTGGATTTACACAAAGTCATGATTGTCTGTGAGGTCGATGGTCTATTTATTTCGTAACACTTTCTTCGTCTTTCTGTCTACTGAGCCCTTGCTATATCAGTGGTATTGTCGTAGGTACTCAAATGCTTTACAAGCCACATGATACTTTTGCTTATAAAGAAAGGATTCATTACTGTACCTTGTTTTTTCTGTGCTTTCTGATTTGCCATCCTATTTGTGATTGTGCTTTCATGAACTTTTATTTACTTTATATTTTCTGAGTCTGAGCTTTTTAGGACATTTATTTGGACAATATCTATCTGAATTGACAACATTATGTCAACTAGTCTATTAAAAGTCTCAGTTCCTTCCTTAGAAGATACTTATTCCACCTACTCATTGATGAGAAAATCTATTTAGTGTCCATTAAAGTGCTTTGTGTATCATCTTACAAATTTATGGTACCATTGACATTTGGTTATCAAAAGAATTTAATAATAGATAAATTTGTATTGCAAGGAAAATTGTTGGCAAACATATGAAACTCTTTTATGTAAAATTTCTTTTGTGCATTTTAACACAGTAATTGTGTATTAATTTAGACTGCTATAACAAACTACCATAAACTGGATAGCTTATAAACAACAGAAATTTATTTGTCACAGTTCTGGAGCTGGAAAGTCCAAGATAAAGGCATTGGCAGATCCAATGCCTGGTGAGGGCCCACTTTCTGGTTGATAAAAGGTATCTTCTCACTTCATCCTCACATGGCAGAAGGATACAAGGCAGCTCCCTGGGGCCCCTTTTATAAGAGAATGAATCGCTTTCCAGAGGCCCCACCTATTAAATAGCATCACATTGGTGACTAGGTTTTAACATATGAATTTTGGAGGGACACAAATATTCAGACCATAGCAAATGTGTCTCAGCAGCAGTGGGAGAAAACAACCAAGTGTAGCTGCCTGAAGAAATGTACATACATTTAGAGATGATTTTATGAATGGTATAGAATTAATATACAGAGGATATTATATCTACACACATTTAGTTCATTGTTGACTCCGTGTAAAGTTATGTAATAAATGAATGTTTATGTAAAATAATTACTGTAATTATGTTTACAATCAGCAAACGCAAGAAGTAGGTTAATACTACTATATCCTTCCATTTCTGTAACCAGTTCTTCCAGGTTAATAATCCTCAAATTATTTTCAATGAAGGAACAGAGCAATTAAAAATCAAATTTAAGACAGCTTGTTTATTAGTTCCAGAATTGTGCAGTTTATTGTAAGCTATGATAACAATGAATAGCATTCAGCACATCTATTTATATGTAAGTGAACAAAATGTCAAATGACTTCTGACTTTATCTTTTTTTTTTTTTTTTTTTTTTACATTTTAAAAACAGTTTAAAAATTCCCCAGGCTGGGTTCAATGGTTTTATACTTGGGAAAATAAAACAAATCCACCAGGGGTAAAAGTATAAACAGGCCAAACCCACCA
>CAUYLG010066593.1:0-39656 GCA_963573385.1 Cacajao melanocephalus
GTTTCTTCCCATTTTTGTGGATTTATCCACCTGTCGTCTTTGTAATTGCCGACTTTCAGATTGGGTCTGAGTGGACGTCCGGCTTGTTGGTGATGAAGTTTTTTCTGTTTCTTAGTTTTCCTTTGGCAGACGCCCCTTCCCGACAGAGTTAGACCTTCCCGGGTTCAGCTGTGCTTACTGTGAAACTCTCAGTCCTCAGCGCTTCTAATTGCTGTTCTCCTTGTGGGGGTGGGACCAGCCGAGCGGACTCAAAGGGCGCCCAGTCGCGTATGCTCTGCACTGAGAAGCGCTGCACCTCGCCGGGGCGCCGGCAAAACAGCTGTGCCGGCCAAAAGAGTCGCGCTGGTGACCTGTGTGGCTCCTCTGCCGGGAATCTCCCAGTTTGTGGGCAACAGAAATTCGTCTGAAATTGCGGCGTCCACTCGCTCTCTGCACTTTCACTGGGAGCTACAATCCTGGGCTGTTGTTAATTGGCCATCTTGGATCTCTCTGCCAGGTGATGAAGTTTTTTTCTGTTTCTTAGTTTTCCTTTGGCGGACGCCTCTTCCCCACAGAGCTGGACCTTCCCGGTTCAGCTGTGCTTACTGTGAAACTCTCAGTCCTCAGCGCTTCCAATTGCTGTTCTCCTTGCGGGGATGGGACCAGCCGAGCCTGACTCAAAGGGCACCCCGTCCCATATACTCCGCACCGAGAAGCGCCGCTCAGGGGCGCCGGCAAAATAGCCGCGCTGGCCAAAAAAGTCACGCTGGCGACCCGTGTGGCTCCTCCGCGGGGAATCTCCCAGTCTGTGGGCAACAAAAATTCGTCTGAAAGTGGGGTGTCCACTCGCTCTCTGCGCTTTCACTGGGAGCTACAATCCTGAGCTGTTCTTAATTGGCCATCTTGGCTCTCTCTCGGTATGTAGCTTTTTCAAGTTGACTCCGCTCACTTAGCAATGTGCGTTTAAGCCCCCTCCATGTTATTTTGAGGCATAATAGCTGAATTCTTTTTACTGCTGAATAATTCTATTGTCTGGATATACCACAGTCTGTTTACGAATTCACCTTCTAAAGGACATCTTGGTTGCTTCTGAGGTTTGGCAATTATGACTAAAGCTGCTATAAACATCTGTGTGCAGGTTTTTGTGCGGACATAAGTTTTCAACTCCTTTGGGTAAATTCCAAGTAGTGTGATTGCTGGATCATATAAAGAGTATGTTTTAGTTTTGTAAGAAACTCTCTTCCAAAGTGGCTGGCTGGGAGTTCCTGTTGTTCCAGATCCTCACTGGAGTTTCGTGTTGTCAGTGTTTTGGACTTTAACCATTCTAATAGGAGTGAAGAACAACAAGACAATATTAAGTGTTAGAGAGGACACAATGGCCTTTCTCCATTGTGTTTTTCTTCATCATATGCCTTCATTCATTTGCCAAAGATTAGTTGACTAGATTGGTGTGAGTTTAGTTTTGGCTTCTGTATTCTATCCCACTGATGGTTTTGGGGTCTATTCTTTTGCCAATTCCACACTGTCTTGACTATAGTAGAATTAGAATTAGTAGAAGCAGTAGTAATAAAAGCCAGGCAGCATCCGTTTTCTGATTAGATTGTTTTGCTTCATTATTGTGTTGACTTTTCTTGATCTTTTACCAGCAACGGGAACTCCCATTCATTGCTGGTGGGAAAGGTATCACTGCTTTGGAAAACTGTTTGACAGTTTCTTTTAAAATTAAACATATATTTACCAAATGTAAAAACCTGCACTGTTTATTGTTTATTCATTGTTAAAACTAGAAACAACTGAAATGTTCCTCAATGGATGAACAAACTGCAGTCCATTTATACAAATGGAATACCACACAGCAATAAAAAGAACAAACTATTGATACGTTGGATAATGCAGGTGAATCTCAACACATTACGCTAAATGAGGAAAGCCAGACTCAAAAGACTATATATACTGTATGATTCCATTTACAAGATGTTCTGGAAAAAGAAAAACTATAGGGCCAGAAACAGATCATTGGTTGCCTGGGGTTGGGATGGGGCAGAGAATTGATCACAGTGGGATGTGGTGGTACGTTTTGGGGTGAGGAAACAGTGCTATATCTTGATTATGCATGTAATGGTTACATGACTACACGCATTTGTTGCAAAACTCACAGAACTGTACTCTAAAACAAGTGAATTTCTCCTCACATAAATTATAGCTTAATAGAAAGCATTGTAAAAGTCTCAGAAGTAAAAAAAAAATCACATCTTGGCAGAGCTATAATCAGAATGAATACTGTATACGTTGGCCTGCTTTTTTTGTTTATAGTATTACTCCACAGAGTTATTACTAGTGTCTGCTGCAACATCTAAAAGCACCTTATATTCCAGAAAGGATAGTCATTCTCTGGCATCTATATGTATCTATATATACTGCATCTATATCAATCACACACTTGAAACCAAAATTAGAATGGATCATCCACTTCCCCCTAAAAGATCAGCAGGACTAATTTCAGTGTTTATTGCATCCTATTTTCCTACTTCCCTCTGTCACCTCCAGAAGTAACCTGACTTCCAGGTCAGCTCCAATCAACCATACTCTTCCCTGCCTAGTATCAGTTAGGAATTGTGTCCAGACACTAGTAATATTAAGCAGACTACAGTGGTTAAACAACTAATGCTTTATTCTCCCATATAAAACAGTCCACAGGCCACAATGTCATCAGGGACTCAGGCTATTTTAATATTTGTACAAGTGGATTTTTAAATATATGGAATTATTTTGTTAGAACAGAAACTCAGAACTGGGTTAAAAATTTGCATATTTTTGTAGACTCTTGATTTGTACTGATAAATTGCTTTTCCAGTGAGATGTACCAATTCACAGTGCCACTAACCATATGTCAGAGCGAGCACCCATTTTATTACCGAATCTGTGTTGGAAATATTCTGCCTTGTGGATTCATAAAAAGAGGCTCAGGTACATTAAGTGGGCAACCTATGTCTGGTAAGTGAATGCCAATCTCCAGACTCTGAACTCCAGGTGTTCTTTTGCTATGACTTTGTGAAAATTATATGGTTGCTGAGTTCCTCTTTCCCTGCCTCCCTATCTTGTTTCTGTTCCCCTTTCTTCTTTCCTTCCTTCCTCAGCTGTTTGTTGTGATTCCACAATGAGCCAGGCACTGAATCAATTCTATCATAACACCTTATTTTCGGGGAGGAGCATTTTGAGAGTCTTCCTGAAACACTTTCTTTTCTTGCCTTCTAGGGCATCAATCTCTTCTCCTACAGAGTGGAATCCCTGTTTGGGGTTGGGGAATGGGTTTGAAGAGAGGGTGGGCAGAGTCCTGTTGGTGAAGGAGAGAGACTGTTGGGTACCTGCACAATAGCTAGACTCCTTCTTTCTTGATTTTATCAGGTACAAGACTTCATTGCCCAGCCTCCCTTGCAGCCGAGTGTGGGCCCATATGAGCTGAAAGGGCAACTTACTGAGTTGTGGGATACTTTTAGGAAATCTCGAAAGGGGACAGAAACCTGGTGGAATATTCCTGTTCTTTGTTTCCTGCACATAGAGGACGCGTCCAAGTCTCAGTCCTCAGACCTCTCCTCTTCTCAAATACTTTCAATTCCTAGGCCATCTCATTTCTTCACAGGGCTTTAAATACCATCTATAAATTGGCCATTTAGAAATTTCTATCTCCAGCCCTGACTTCTCTCCAGATGCTCTGATTCCTGTACACAAAGGCCACCTCAACATCTGCACGTGGATGACTAATAAACAGCTCAAACTTAACATGTCTAAAACAGAGATCTTAATTTCATACCAGAATGAGATCTGCCCCCGTTGTTTCCTTTTTAGTAAATGGCACCATCGTTCACTCAAATGTTCAGGCCCAGATCCCGTGAGTCACGTTGACCCCTCTCTTCCCCTCACACCCCACCTTTACACCAGCAGCAAATATTCAGCCTCTACCTTTAAATTACGTATTGAATCTGATCATGTCTTGCCACCTTTGCAACTCCTTCCTGGCCCAGTCACCACTGGCTCTCATCTAGACCACAGTCAGCTTCTTCACTATTTCCCCCTTTTCTACTCTTGTCCCCACAATAAAGTCTCCTCACAGTGTCTAGAATGATCTTTTAAAATCCTAAGAAAATGTCATATTCTTGAGTTTCTTGAAACACAAGTTTCTTTTGGCACTCAGAATGAATCAAATTCCTTTCAGAGTCCTCTGGTCCCTGCCTATCAGACCAACCTTACTTCTTCCAAGCCCCCCTTGCTTTGCTGTGGTCCTTCTAGGCACATTCCAGCCACAGGACTTTTGCACCTGCTATGCTGTCTGCACTGAATATGCTGCATTCAGGTCTATGCTGAAATGTTGCCTCTCCAGAGACTCCCCTGACCACCATATCTGTCCATCACCCTCTGATAAGGTGTAGTGTACTTAGTGGTTTATTGGCTCTCTATTTTGGTAGAACACAAGCTCCCGACTATGCTGGTTTTGCTCACTGCTGTGCTTCTTGGGCTTAACAAAGCTTTGCTGAGTGAATAACACGAATAATTTAGATGCTGTTTGTTTTGATGCTATTTTATTTTCCACAGAATGCATGGATTGCTTCATTAATTTCTTCCCTGTTGTTTAACATGTTGTCTCTATGTTTTTAATATAAAAACACTTTAATGAGCACAGCAAATACACAAGTAGTTCAGTCTAGTTCTCAGGCTATAACAACTTGGCAAAAAAAATTAGTTCAATTCAAGTACATGGATTATATAATCTAAAGTGGAAACCAACAGAAATTCTGTATTTCTTTGCCTTGGGCTTCTGTTAGGTTATCCTTCTCCCTTACCCAATGATCCATCCTGACTTTATACAGCCAAAAACTCACCTTCAAGTCTCAGTGAAAAGTTCTCTCTGTGTGAAGCTGTCTGACACTCTCCTGCTGGCAGGACCAATGGATCCCTCATATTGAGCCCAGATCATTCTCTTCCAGCATTTACCAGACTCCTGTGGGTGGAGTTGCTTTCCCTTCTGCGTTCCTGGTGAGAATGAAGGTTCTTCAGGGTCAAGAGCTGTGTCTTATTCACCTCTTTTTTTGGGCCAAGCACAGTGCTTAGCACATCATAGACAATTAATAAATATTTGGAGAGTCTGGTATGGTGACTCACACCTATAATCCCAGCTCTTTGGGAGGCCAAGGCAGGAGGATCACTTGAGGCTGGGAGTTCAAGACCACCATGGGCAACATAGTAAGACCCCCATCTTTAAAACAAAAAACAAACAAACAAATTTATGTTTGTAGAAATGTGGACTGAATTCTGTTCCCCCTAAATGGTTAGAAGAAACATTGTGATATCTGTGCTAGGAATAAAAAATGGTGTATGACCACCACTACTCCTCTCCTGATAAAGAGAATATAGCAACAAATACCAGTGCTGTCAGGTCTTGGAGAGAAGTCTTCTGTGAAATTCCTCCCAATCACACCTGCATTGCCTGCAGCCCCTCCCCACCCCATGATGATGCCTTCCTTGCAACACTTAGTTTATTTTTTCATCTCCTACATTTTTTGAGATTTCTTTTGAATTTGTTTGCTTCTTTGGGGACACACTGTTGCAGGATATGAATAATTGAACACAACAAATTTGGATGATAAATTACGGATTACAGATGCTGAGTTATTGGAACTGTGGCTCTGTGTGTTGTAGCAAGGCACTGGAATATTAAAAGTGTGTGTTTTAAATGATCTTAATGTTGCTTGTTGAGAAGAAAAGGAAGAAAAACTATGAAAGCCTACTGTGTTGGGAAAGCTTGCTGTGCTTGGAGCCGGTGACTCTCCTGAGTCAGGTTCCACAGCCCCTGGGAGACAGGTAGTGTGCTGGGCACTGGTAGCGTTCAGCTTGGGCAGTTCTGGAATAGCCAGCACCAGCTAGGTCCTGATTGGGCACATATTCTTGTACCCTTGATGGGGAGTTAGGAAAACAGAGGTGGGACATGAGGAGGAATTTGTGACTGCAGCCTTCCAAGAGGCTTCCAAGCAAGCAGCGTGGAGTGAGGGAGCACTGACGAGGTGGCCAGCCGATCCCTATGCAGCGGGTTGGCGATTTCTTCCTTAGTGTGAACTGCCAGGAAGGAGTTGGTGCCTACGAGGAATGTGACAATACACAGCTTAGGAGTTGTGGGTGCTGCCTGAGCGCAGGTGAGGGAGACTGCAGGCCCAGGGTACCCGGGCAAGGCTTGAGGTCTCAGAGGGGCCCCGCAGGCAGTTTGGGGAGTTTGCAGCGTTGTCACCTGGAGGATTTGTGGGGCCAGGACAGCTGTCCCCTGCTGGAAGCAGGGCTGAGAGTCTTTCCCCGGAGACAGCAGCAGTCCCCTGAAGCTCCTAGTCCTTCCGTGCTGCCGGCCCTGGAGGGGGAGGTCTGGGCGATTTCAGGGCTTGCCATCCTAGACCCTCTGTAATTCCAAAGTTAATCAATTCTGATTGCTCAGGGGAAGTTTGAGTTTGTTATTTATTTGTTGGGACAGAAATAACAATTTCCCATCTGAGGCACAGTAGGTTGGCAGGCCCCTGGCCTCTGGGTGGGGAACAGATTTGTTCCAAGGAGTTTTGCCTGATCATTCAGGCCTCACATTCTGAGTGGAAGATGCGCCTGGAAAAAGCAGCGCTGTCTCAGCAATGGCCTCTGACGCCTGTGTAAGGAGGCCCCACCCTGGGTGTTGGCTGTAAGCTGTGTAACGTCCCTACCAAATAGGTGCTGTGGTAATAAAAATGTCCCATGTGTTCTTTCTCCTGTGGAGACTGGCATGTCTTGGAAATATGAGCAAGTGGTTAGGCCTGAGCCCTCATGCTAGAAAGTCTCAAAGGGACTGATAGAAGGGGAGAGAAGTCTGATGTACAAGTGCTGGTCAGCCCTTCCAGGCCGTGCCAAGTTCCCGGAACTAGCAGGCAGGTGATGAAGTGAGAGGAGGTGTGTGTGTGTGTGTGTGTGTGTGTGTATGCATGCATGTCTGTGTGGCATGGTGTGTGCATGTATGCATGCATGTATGTTATGTGTGTACTCGTGTATGTATGGGTGTGTAGGTGTGTGTAGATGTGTGGGGTGCGTGCTTGCATGTATATATATAGTGTGTGAGATGTATACATGGGGTATGTGTATATATAATATGTGCATAGAGTATGTGCATGTATGTATGTGTGTGAGGTGTGTATATGTGTGGGAGGTGTGTATATGTATGCATGTATGTGGGTTGTGTGTATGTATGTGTGGGACATGTGCATGCATGTATATAGGTAGTGTGGGAGGGTCCATGCGTGTATGCACATATATATGGGGTACATGCATGTATGCATGTGGCATATATGCATGTGTGTATGTGTGTGAGGTGCATGTGTGTATGTGGGTGGAGTGTATGTGTATGTACATGTGTGGGATGTATGTGTGTGACTGGAATATTTGTGTATGTATGTGAGCTATGTGGGGTGTATGTATGTATGTATAGTCAAGGGGTCGTGAGGTGTGTGTATGCATGTGTGTGTGGTATATGTATGCAGTGTGGGGGAAGTTAGCATGTATGAGTGTGTGTGGTGTGTATGCATTTATGTGTGGATGGTGTGTGGATGTATGTGCTTGAGGTGTGTATGTGTGGGTGGGGTGTATGTGTATGCACGTGTGTGGGATGTATGTATGTGGATGAGGGGTGTGTGTGTATATTTGTGGGCTGTGTGTATGTACATAGTGGGGTGTGTGCATGTATGCATATGTGTGAGGTTGTGAGGTGTGTAAGCATGTGTGTGCAGTATGTGAGTGCAGTATGGAAGGAGTTAGCACGTGTGAGTTACGTGTGGATGGTGTGTGGCTGTATGTGTGTGAGGTGTGTGTGTATGTATGTGTGGGGGGGTTGTATATTTGTGTATGTGGGTTGTGTGTGTGGGTTATGTGTGTGGTGTGTGTGGTACAGATATAATGTGGGGGGCAGTGCATGTACGTATGTGTGTCTGGTGTGTTTATGTGTCCTGGGCTGATACAGAGCAGGGAGTGGCATCTGCTGGATGTCACTGAAGACACAGGAAGGAGTCTGGGTTCTGGAGAAAGCGCATCAGCATTTTATGAGCAGAAGCATGTTTCCATTTTCCCAGATCCTCGAGGTGGGAAATGCTGGCAGGAAGACCCAGGAGAGGAGGACGGGGAAAGCTGGTGCTGTTCCCGGAATGACAGCCAGGAGCCAGGAGATGGCTTCTTCCCTCTGGACAAGAAAGTCCTGGTGCGTGCCAGACCTGGTCAGCATTTGGGTGTGGGTGAGAGGCCCGGGAGCCTGGGATTGGCTTCTGCTTGCACAGTGTGGACGCCGCAGAACAGAATCGGGAAGATCCAGGGTGATGCCAGGAAGCAGGCGGGAGGTCAGTGTGGGATTTAGACACCGGGGTACAGGGTGAGGTGTTCTGAATCGGGACCTGAACAGTCCCTCTGGGAAGGAAGCGAGTCCTTAGGGCTTTTACTAAGTCACCTGTGGCACATCCGTGGGAGAGTGAACCACCAAGATGCAGCACCCAGGGAACAGAGAAAACAGCAACTGCCCTGGTGTGGGTCTCCTCTTCTCCACTAGCCTGGCCAGACCTACCATTAGATTCGGCCTCCTGGTCTGGGGGCCGCTAATCCAGACGCTCTGAGTGTGCTCTGTGGCCCCTGGAAGGACACTTTGCAGTTGATGAAGAGTGAATTACTGCATGAGTGTTCTTGAAGTGGGTGCCGAGAGCTCACTCAGGGCTGTTTTGAAGAGTGTGGGAGGAAGAGAGTGAAAAGGAAAGCTAGCCATTAACACGCCTGGGAAATGTATGTCAGAGCTCAGCCATGCTGCAATCAATCAATCAAGTTGGCCTTATTTTCTTAAAGCCAACTTGACAGAAAGTGGAAATGACACAGAGCCCGTGGCGAGAAGATCTCAGTTCACAGTCAGACCCCATTACCAGTTTGGTACGGGACGTTCAGCAAGTTGTTTAACCTGTCCGAACTACACAGTTTTTTCATTTGTACAATAGACATACAAATCTGCCTCTTGTGGTATTTTAAAAATTGTGATAAAATACACATAATAGAATTTACCATCCTAACCATTTTGAAGTGCACAATTCAGTAGCATTAAGGACATTCTCAAAGTCATGCGACTGTCACCACCATCCATCCCCAGAATTCTTTTTATCTTCCCAAACTGAAACCCTGTACCCATTCAGCAACATCTCCCCATCTCTCTTCTGCCCCAGCCCCTGGCAACCACCTTCTGTCTCTAGAAATCTGACTCCTCTAGGAACCTCACCTAAGTGGAATCATACAGTATTGGCCCTGTTGTGACTGGCTTGTTTCACTTAGAGTAAGTGAAGTTTCATCCATGTAGGGGCTGTGAGAGAACTTCTTTCCTTTTGAAAGTTAGATAATATTTGATTGTATGGATGATCCACCTTTTGTTTATCCACTCATTTGTCCTTGTACATTTGGGTTGCTTTCGCCTTTGGGTTATTGTGAAAAATGCTGCTATGAGCATGAATGTGCAAATATCTCTTTGAGTCCCTGCTTTCAATTATTTTGCATACATACCCAGAAGTGGAATGTCTGGATCATGTGGCAATTCTATTTTTAATTTTTAAAGGAACTGCCACACTATTTTCCACAGAGGATGTGCCATTTACATTCCCACCAACAGTATACACAAGGGTTCCAACTTCTCTACATCCTTACCAACACTAATTTTTTTAAAATAGTAGCTATTCTAGTGGGTATGAGATGATATCTCATTATGGCTTTGATTTCCATTTTCCTAATTATTAGTGATATTGAGCATCTTTTTGTGTGCTTATTAACCGTTTGTGTAACCTATCTGGAGAAATGTCATTTCAAGTCCTTTGCTGGTTTTTTAGTTGGATTATTTTTCTGTTATTGTTGTTGCATTGTGGGAGTATTTTGTATATTCTGGATATTAACCCCTTATCAGATATATAATTTGCAAATATTTTCTCCTATTCCATGATTGTCTTTTTACTCTGTTGATTGTGTTCTTTGATGTACAGAAGTTTTTAATTTTGATGTAGTTTCAATTTACCTATTTTTACTTTTGTTTCCTCTGGTTTTGGTGTCATAACCAATAAATCATTTGCCAAATCTTTCGAGGTATTTTTAAGATAAAATGAGATATGTGTGAAATTCCTTGTAAATTATGAAGTAGTATAAAAATATTAGCTGCTATGTAAGTTCTCAAGTACCTGACATGCAACCAAGCCCTGTAGGGATGCTTCAAAAATTACAAAAATCTTGTTAGTCAAGATGAGAGATTGAAAACACACGTATAATTTCCTTCCCTCCATGAATCTGACTAAAGAGACAATAGAGAGATTAAAAAAAAAGTTTACATCGGTAAGGTATAATTTAAATTCAATCAAATCCACCCATTTTACAGACAAAGTTTGATGAGTCTTCATTCCATTACCCAGAAAATTCCCTGACGTCTCTTGACAGGCAATCCACTTACATCTCTGTTCCCAGGAAGCCACTAATCTGTGTTCTGTCACTATAGTTTTTCTTTCTTCAGTAATTTCATATAAAAGGAATTATACAGTATAAAGTCTTTTGGCCCTAACCTCTGCTCAGTATAATATCTTGAGATTCACATAAGTTGTTGCATATATTGAATAGTATGTCATACTATGGATAGATCACAATTTGTTTAATCCATTTACCCATTGCTGGACATTTACATTGTTTCCAATTTTTGGCTCTTATGACTAAGACTACTATAAGCATTTATGTGCAAGTATTTATGTGAATATAAGTTTTCATTCTGTTAAGTGGAATTGCTGGATCATATGGTAAGTGTATGTATAACTTTTAAAAAAACAGCACAATTCTTTCCCAAACAGGTGTCACCAGCAGTGAACCAGAATTCTAATTGCTTCACATCATCACTGACACTTGGTAGGTCTAGTCTCTTTAATTTCAGCCATTTTAGTAGTTGTGTAGTGATATCTTATTGTGGTTTTAATTATCATTTCTCTGATGATTGATGATGTTGAACATTTTTCATGTGCTTGCCACCTGTACATCCTCTTTTGTGAAATTGTTAAATTGGTTGTTTTGTCTTCTTCTTATTCTTTGTTTTGTTTTGAGACAGAGTCTCACTCTGTTGCCCAGGCTGGAGTGCAGTGGCACAATCTTGGCTCACTGCAACCTCCACCTCCTGAGTTCAAGTGATTCTCCTGCCTTAGCCTCCTGAGTGACTGAGACTACAGGCATGTGCCACCACACCTGCCTGTAGTATTTGTATTTTTAGCAGAGATGCGATTTTACCATGTTGGCCAGTCTGGTCTTGAACTCCTGACCACAAGTGATCTACCCGCCTTGGCTTCCCAAAGTGCCGTATTACAGGCATGAGCCACTGCGCCTGGCCATCTTCTTATTCTTGTCTATACTTTTCATACTTTTTTCAGATATCTCTATTGAAAATATGCTAACATTTTCTTCAAGTCTATGGTGTGCCTTTTTGTTTTCTATTCTTTATTGGGGCACAATCAATAACCACATTTAACATGAGTTTTGATATGTATTCACCCATGAAACCATCATAATCATAGTAATGATTATATTCATCATCATAATCAAAGTAATGAACATATCTACTACCTTCCAATGTTTTCTTAGGCCACTTTTTAAAGGCATTCTTCCTCCTCTCTTTTGTGTTGATCTAAATTTTCATTGACATAATTTTTTTCAGCTTGAAGAACTTTCTTTTACATTTGAACAGACCCTTTTACATTTCTTGTAGTGGGTCTGTTGGCAAAGAAATAGTGCAGATTTTATCATCTGAAAAAGTTTTTATTTCACCTTCACTTTAACAAGTTTTTTTCTGAGACGAGAATTCTATTTGACAATATTTTCTTTAATCACTCTAAAGATGTTTTCTTATTGTCTTCTGATTTGCATAATTTTTGACAAAAATGTCTGCAATCATTCTTACCTTTATTGCTTAGTACATAATATGTCTTCTTTTCTCTGGTTGGTTTTAGCATTTTCTTTTTATTGCAGGTTTTCAGTCACTTGATTAGGTTGTGTGTCTGTGTGGTTTTCTTTGTGTTTATCTTGCTTGAGTTTTCTTGCTCTTCTTGGATTTGTGGTTTTATAACTCATCAATTTGAAAAATTTTTTGGCATTTTTTCCCGTTCCTTCCTACTCCTCTCTGAATGGGACTTGAATTACTTGTATGTTATACTAATTTTCCTGTGTTACTGATGCATTGTTCATTGCTTTCATTTTTTTTTTCCTCTGCATGTTTCATTGGGTGATTTTTCTATTGTTATTACTTCAAGTCCACTAATCTTTTCTTCTACAGTATCTAGTCTTCCATTAATTTTGTCAGTGAATTTTTCATTCCAGACGCTCTAGTTTTCAACTCTAAAAATTCAATCTGGTTTTTACTTTTTAACATCCTCAATTTCTGTATTCAAAATGTTCTTTTTTTTAACCTTCTTTTATGTATGTCTAACATATAAATAACGAAGTTTAGTCTTGTTACTTCCACTCTCTCTTTTATTTCTGGATATATTTTTATTGACTGATTTTTCTCCCCAGGTCTTGGATTGCACATTCCTGCTTCTTCACATGTCTAATTATTGTTATTGAATGCTATGCCTATGAGTTTTATGTTGTTGTGTATAATATTCTTTTCAAGGTTTTGGACTTAGTTCTATCCTGTAGGTAAGAAAGTATTTGATCGTTTTAAGTCTTATTTTTAGTTTTTTTTTTTTTTTTGAGTAGGTCTAGAGAATTTTTTTATTCCAGGGCTAGTTTAGTCGCACTACTAAAGGATTCTATTTTCAGAGTCTTGTGTCTTCTTAGGTCTCCCTCCTTACGGGAACTTATGATAATTTGCCTGTGTGATTCTGTATGAGATCTAGGAATTATTCAGTTACAGCTTCCCAGAAATTATTTTTCTCCAAAAGTTGATTTTGCAAGGGGTACTGGGATTTAATCCTATTTAAGTGCGGATTGATATTCCTAAAAAGACTAAAGGGGATCCCCATGCTGAGTCCTAGACTCTTTCTCTGTGTAGCTCCTGAACTCTCTAGCACTCTGTCCCAGAAATTCTAGTCTCCTTGGCCTTCCTAAACTCAGATCTCTGACTCTTTACCTTTGTGAAACTACTGGGCTCCGCTGAGTTTCCTTCTGTGCACTGAAGTCTATAAATTGTCTCCAGATAAAAAGTGGGGACACTCACAGGGCTCACTTTGTTTGCATACCATGTTTTGAGGATCACAGCCCTATGCTGCCATTGCCAACATCTAAAAACTGTTGTTTCATATATTGTGTTCAGTTTCTAGCTATTTACCGATGGAGGGTAAATTAATTTTTCATGGTTTGTGTATTAGTTTGCTATTGCTGCTGTAACAAATTACCATAAACAGTGGTGCAAACACTAACAACCCAAGTTTATTCTTACAGTTCTGTGGATTAGGAGTTCAACATGGGTCTTACTGGATCAACCTAAAGGTGTCAGCTGGGCTGCATTTGCTTCTGGAGGCTCTGAGTAGAATCCCTTTTCTTGCATTTTCCAGCTTCTAGAGGCTGCTCCTATCCTTTGTGGACTCCCTTCCTCCATCTTCAAAGCCAGTGAGAGCAGGTTGACTCCTTCTCATATTGCACCACACTGGCCCCCTCTTCCACCTCTCTCTTCCACTTTTTGGGACCCTTGCAATTACATTGGGGCCACTTGGACAACCCAGGATAATATCCCTATTTTAAGGGGAGCTGATTAGCAAACTAAATTCAATCTGCAACCATAGCTCCCTTTGCCATATAACTTGCACATTCACAGGTTCTAGGGACTGGGACATGCACATCTTTAGGGGGTCATTTGTCTGTCAGTTAAAGTTGGAAAGTAAGAGTCTGGAATTATAAAAAAGCATAATTCTCTTAAAGGAGAGGGAGTACTGTAGAGAAGGCAATGGCAACAAAATTTTAGAAGCCAGAAGAATGATGGGTAAATGGTTTACTGATCTAGAAAAGGCTAATTCTTAAACCAATAATGGGAAAACTTGAGAAAATAACCCAACATAGATTGAAGAGTTCCCCAAAAGTTTGAGAATTGAAGATTCCAAGCACTCCTGGTAGTGAGGTTAACACGAGATGCTAATATAAGGTTATATATTAATTGGTTAAGCACCAATTAAGAAGCAATTAAAGTCCTACAGACATTTTGCAACTTTTTGTTCAGTCACATACCTGCCCTCTTCAATGCTAGCAGAACACTAAAGGTTTTTTTCCCCAAGGAAGTGTCTTTCCTAATGAAATGACTCTGCCAGAACACCCTGAAAGGAAGAGGTGAACCCACTAAGGGTGCACCCTCTACATGCCCAAAGTTTCTGATCAGACTTGTAGTCCTCATTCTTAAATGCAAGCACATAGCCAAGAAGTACCAGATGCTCAAGGAAAACGTATATCACAAGACACGAATCAGTGTGCAACCAAGGAAACAAATACAATATAACTTGAAAGAGACAGATTGCAGACTGCAAGGTGGGGAAAACCTTCAAAAAATGATCTTTA
This sequence comes from Cacajao melanocephalus, assembly GCA_963573385.1. Taxonomy (NCBI): domain Eukaryota; kingdom Metazoa; phylum Chordata; class Mammalia; order Primates; family Pitheciidae; genus Cacajao; species Cacajao melanocephalus. The sequence continues at coordinate 14,551 of CAUYLG010066593.1, forward strand.
GTATCCTGATAGCAGAGAATATATTGAGACTGAAGCAAGAACAAGATTCTAAAAAAAAAAAAAAAAAAAAAGGAAAGAAAAAAAGAACACTCAGGAAATAAAAAGCTCTTGAAAATTAAGCCAGCAGACACAAATAAATGCTGGCAGAAATTAAAAACTCAATAAAAAAAACTGGAAGATCTACTTGTGGAGATATTATGGAAGGCAGAGAAAAAGAGAGATGGAAATATAAATTTTGGATTCAAAAGGCCCACCAAGTACCCAGCAAAATGAATGAAAGTGAACACTCATCAAGGGGTATTTGTGTCATATTTCAAAACATTGGAGACAGAAGATCTTATATATTTCCAGAAGGGGTGGGGACAACTTGGCCACTCAAAACACTGGACATTGGAAATCTCAGTGATAACACCAGGAGCTACAAGACAGTAAAGCAATGATTTCAAAAGTTGGAGGAAAATCATTTCAACATATATTAGCCAAACAACCAAGCATGAAGATTAAAATATATGTATTAGATATACAAACAAATATATATTCCTTTATTGTGTGACTAAAGAAGAATAAGGAGAATAGTACAGCTATGGGTTTGAGAATTCTAGCATTGCACTTTTCTCAGAAACTACCAACAAGTTGATTGGTTTGGGCTTCCAGTTCCGTACAATTTGACTCTGTTCTATTTGCCTTCTCAGGGGGAATGACAATGGGGTTCTCTTGTCTTGACCACAAAAATGAGCAAGAAGGACAGGAATCTGTGGCTGTGTGGCAGTCCAGAAGTGAGATGCTTTGGATTCTGGTAGCAGCCTCAAATCACAGCACAGAGCTGCCCACTCTGCCTAGGGCCGGCCCTCAAGTCTATATGGCCCTGGGCATAGAACTGGAGGAAACGAGGCAGACTTATCAGTTGGCCGCTATGCTGCAGCCTACCTGAAACCTCTCCTACCCTGTGCACCCTGCCACCCTGGAGAAAAAGATGCTTACATCCCTCTTTCTTGAAGCTTCTACTGTCAGAAGACATTACGCAGTTTCATAATTATTTGTTTACCTGTCTGTCTCAATCTTTTCTCCTACCCCAGAAAGTGAGATTTTTGAGGCTATAGATTGGATTACATCTTGTCTCTCCCTGAATCCCCAACACCTTACACAGACCCTGGTAATAAAGGTTAGCAATGAACAAACCATTCACTGGAAAAATGAATCATTTCATTTCTTCATTCATTCAACTCCATTTACACTATTCTGGGTACTGGGGTACTGGGGATAGTCGTAGACAAACCAGGCAATGTTCTCAGACTTATATTCCAGTGGAAAGGTGAGACAACCCAAAATAAACAGCGCAGGCACTAGGCAAATACCCACATGGCCTGGGATATTCTGACTTCATGGAAAAGCAGAGCACTATGTTCTTGTTACTTGTTCTTGAAAGTTCAGCTACAAACAATGATCCTCACTGTTGTCTGTTACTAAGTTAGTTAAGAATCTTTCAACAAGGAACCTGTATGGGTATAGTCTAGTACGAAAAATGTTTATTAGTACCTGCAAGCTAACTACTGAATATGCAAAGATGCATATGAATTGGTCCTTACCTTAAGGGACTTGCTTTCTGTTTCTAAGAAACAGATATAAAAGCACAATATTTTAATAAAATATGAAAAGTGCTGTCTATGTTAGCAATCAAGGTGCTGAGGGGCATAAGAGGACATTTGGAGACTTTCTTGGTCCACCCTTATGAAGATCACAGGCAGGAAGGCTGGATGTCCAATATAGCCATGACCCGGCACCATCTCAGTCTACTCAACAAGGACTGAGGCCATGTGTATCCAGCAGGCTTTGTATTGGGCTGAGGCTGACAACAGAGACTGGGGAGCTCTTGGGCAAATGTCAGGACTCTTGGCTCCCCTGCAAGCCTTTAGGGCCGTCAGCAGTTCCAGAAATACTGAGAGGAACTTGGGCAAAACTGTGACGTGGTTTCAGTGTGTCTTCTGAAGAGCTCACCCTCCTTTTGCTCTCTGCTTGGAGCTCTCCACCCACACCCAGCACCCTGCTCTCAGGCACTCCTGCCCCACCCACCAAGGTAACTGATTTTACCAGCTTGTCCTATATCTGCCCACCTCTCTCCTTGTTCATGCAACACATGTACATAGGTCATCTTTAGGGAGATGGACTGTGCAGGATTCTGCCTGTGCAACTGATATGCTGTGCAAGCATGACCTGTGGGATATGATCTGAGCATATTCGTTTTAGTATCCCACTGTCCCTTCCCAATGCATTTAGTGAGGGAATTTTGTTCCCTACCGCTGTCTGGATGGAGACTCCAGCAGGCCGCAGGACTGTGCTTGTCTCACATAGAAATAGAAATTCTTAGTCATTTTTCATAGCAAAATTCAGTCTCTATTCACAAATTAGAAGATCCTGTTTAATACATTTTCATTCAACACTCAGATTTCTACTCATTCCGTTTACCACCCCCGCCTTCCCTCCAGCCTGTGGGTGGGATGTCTGTCCTCGGGAGGAGGGGTGCGATGGCACTTCTTCTCATTCTTTCTCCATTCCTCCCTCCACTCCTGCTGCTGCTGCTGACCCTTCTAGGGTAGGAGTCAGGAGGGCACACTTCTTACTTGGCTGGTGCCATTGTGAGACAGCTATGTGCTGCCTTGCTCTGGTGGGTGTTTAAAGTGGCTTCTTCTTTCTTGTGCATGTCTGTAGGTTCATCAGAGGCCTTCCTGCTGCCTTGGACTGTGACCCCCATGGCCTCTTCCCCTGGCTGGCTGTTCCCAGTTCCCCCTTGGGTAGGTTTGCTAGCCATCCATCACACAGATTGTTTGCAACAAGGGCCACTCAGTTCAGAAATACAATCTTGGACAGGATTCCTGTTTTTAAAAATCCAGGCTGATATTTCCCTTGCAGGCTTCAAACCCAAGAAATCCCTGGCTTTCTTGAAGTACCCTTGTCTTTGTCCTAGGGGATGCAGTTACTGCCCAACTCAGTATCTCTCTCCTCTCTCTGTCTCTTTTTCTCTCCTATGTTCCCTTCAGGCTGATGGCCAAGGTCTCAAGTAGAGAGGCACTACTCACATCATATATGATGAGAACAATGCCCCTGGCCCTGTCCCATGCAGTCAACCTGCTCAGGTGTCCGTTGCGCCAGTCCAAGGTGTCTCTCTACCTCTGTGGGCAGATATTCAGGCTCCCTGAGGGCTGTTGACGCTGCCTTTCTTTAGGAGTGATGACGACAAAGTGATGCTTTCAATGTCCTCCCCTTGAAATGGGGATGTGGGACTCACAGAGACAGCAGCCTTCTCTGAAGAAATAACAAATCTTCCCCTTCTATGAGTTCTGTAACTTTTAAAAATATCTTCCTTGTGAATTTGTCATCTAACCTCTGATATCTATCATTTGAAAGTATGTGACAAAGCTCCTGATTTAACATTTTGTTTCTTGTATCTGTTCTCACTGAAATAGAATTATGATTCTATATCTTGCCCTTTTCATTTGTCAGTATCATGTATATTTCTATAGGTGTGTGGATACAGATCTAAATCTGTCTTCTTGGTAATTCCTTTTACACATATGCATATATAGATGTTTATGTAAATGGCAGAGCTGAGACTAGGGTGGGCAAACAAGGTGGCTAGGTGCAAAATTTAAAAAGGCACTCACTGTCAGGGGCATGCCCTGGTGAAGGGGACCTTATCATACTTTCTGTCTTTCAGTCAAACCCTCCCTCAAACCCCTACTTCTTTAGAAGGCAGTGTGTTATCGTAGTGAAGAGCACGGACTCTGGAATTAGCCTAGTTTGGAATCCTGACTCTACCATTCATTAACTGTGCAAACCCAGGCAACTTTGCTCTCTGTTCTCCTGTTACTGCATCTGGCAAAATGGGGTTAGTACTACTATCTATCTTATTTGTTTGCTATAAAAATTAGATAAGGCTGGGCACAGTGGCTCACTCCTGTAATCTCAGCACTTTAGGAGGCCAAGGTGGGCAGATCACCTGAGGTCAGGAGTCTGAGACCAGCCTGACCAATATGGTGAAACCTCATCTCTACTAAAAATACAAAAATTAGCTGGGCATGGTGGCAGGCACCTGTAATCCCAGCTACTTAGGAGGCTGAGGCAGAAGAATTGCTTGAACCTGGGAGGTGGAGTTTGCAACGAGCCGAGATCGTGCCATTGCACTCTGGCCTGAGTGACAAAGCGAGACTCTGTCTCAAAAAAAAAAAAAAAAGAATTTGATTAATTTTTACGTATGCTTACAGAGAGAAGGGGAGTCACATACTATACAGATAAAATACGTGTGTGTGCATATATATGTACATAATATACAGGGTACATGTAGAGAGAATCCAGTCAACCCTCTGTATTTGTAGGTTCCACATCTGTGAATTCAACCAACCTCAAAATGAAAATATTTGAAGAAAAACAAAACTTGAATTTGCCACATGCGGAATACCATGTTGAAGTCACATGAAGTGACATGTAGGCATTGTTTTAGCTATTATAAGTAATCTAGAGATTGTATAAAGTGTACAGAAGGATGTGCGTAGATTATATGCAAACACTTCATCATTTTATGTAAGAGACTTGAACATTCTCAAATTTTGGTATCTTTGGTGTATACATGTATAAACAGTGTCTGAGACCTAGTATGGGCTATATAGGTGTTAGCTGTTACTATTACTGTTATATTTGCTTTTTCTCACCCCTCCCTTCATCTTTTTTTCCCACTTCGACTGTGTGACCTATTTTTCCCACCCAATCTTCCACTGACAACTCATGTTAACAACTTGAGAATATTCTTTTTTTAAAAAAAAAATAAACATGATCCTTGACATACTAACTTTGTCATACACTAATTCTTACTTCATATTAAAATCTTTTTTAAAGATTTCTATCATGACTGGTGAGAACAGCCATAAGCCTTGGCAAATCTTGTTTACTTTTGTTTTTCTATTCCCAAAATTGAGGTATTTGTTTTGATTATGTTTTTGTGTGGTTAGTGGACTCTCAAATGTTTCTGGTCATATAGGGTAAATGTGGGTTTGGCCATTGGAGTGTGTATGATATGGCATTGCTATGTGTATGAGTGATTATACTCCAAATTCTCAAGGATATTTCTTCTGTGTTAATCAGAGAACAGTATTTTGGCTGACAAAAGCATTGTTGGACCACGGGGTTTTTCTCTTCACAGTCTGTAATTGTTAAATTATCATATTCTAGTCTCTAGGTGAGGTAAGAAATCTGATGTCAATCTGAATCTCTTTTCTTACAAGGAACTTGTCTTTCTCCTGTAGAACCCTGTAAGATTTCCTCTCTAGCCTCTGCCTCTCCTTAGGGTATTTTGCTTCATTCCCCTTCCCAGAGGGGGAATGGACTCCATTACCCTAGAGCTCATTTCAGGGTAGAGGTCCATGATGAGAAAGATCCCTGAAGGGGTATCTGGGACAGGCTTAGAATGTCTTCCCTGGCTTTAGCAGCCGAAAGCTCTACTGCTGTTTGAGCAGGTTGCTGTCTAACTGCTGACTGGACCTGAAGGCCATGAGAATGGGGTATAGGATGGTGTTTAATAAAACCTATTGACAGACAGACTCACTGTAAGGCTGCAGGACCTACAGCAATCACGAAGGGGCGTTACTGGGTTTAACAAATGCCAAGTGCTAGAGTTCCCTCTGATTACTCAGAGGAAGACTGCCAGTTCCTGACTTAGCTAAATTAGGTTATGCTTTTAAGGAGAGTCTCAGAGGAGAAATCTAAATATGAATTATTTTAAATAAACATTTAGAAAAATGTACAAATCATAAATATATGGCTCAACTGATGATCATAAATTACACACACCCATGCCACCATTGTTCACAACAAGAAACAGACTCTACTGGTACCCCCTGACTCCCCTCACTCCCCTTTCCAATCACTGTTCCCTCCCTTCTCTCTAGAGGTAATCACTGCCCCCTTCCTCTTACACAATAGGATTGTTCTGGCTCTGTTTTGAACTTTGTATGAAAAGAATCATACATAATATATTCTTTGGTGTCTAGCTCCTCTTGCTCAACATAATGCTTGAGAAATTTATCTATGCTGTCCTTGTAGTTAACTGTTCATTCTTACTGCATGGATGTACAAAAATTAATTATCAACTATATTGTCAATGGACATTGAATTATTTTTAGTTTTTACTATTATGGATAAGGAACGATGCCATAGACATTCTAGTAAATTTTCTCACTTAACTTGGTATTTCACCTAAGATCTCAATTACTGAAATTGAAAGAAAGGTACAGTAGGTATAGCACTCATTTTTCACTCACGTGCTTCCAATTCTGCAGATCCTTGTTACGGACTGAATGTTTGTGTTCGCTTCATCATGAGTCCATCTTCTGTTGCTATAACAGAATGCCTCAGACTAGGTCAGGTGCAGTGACTCCACTCATGCCTCTAATCCCAGTACTTTGTGAGGCCAAGGTAGGCAGATCACTTGAGGCCAGGAGCTTGAGACTAGCCGGGGCAAAGCAAAACTCTGTCTCTGAACAAAAAATTAAAAATTAGCCAGGGATGGTGGTGTACAGGTGTAGTAGCTACCTGGGAGGCTGAAGTCAGAAGATTGCTTGAGCCCAGGAGACTGAGGCTGCAGTGAGTTGTGATTGTGCCACCGCACTCCAGTCTGGGAAACAGAGTGAGGCCCTGTCTCAAAAACAAAAGAAAACAATACTACAGACTATGTAATTTATCAAGAACAGAAGTTTATCTGGCTTGTGGTTTTGGAGACTGAGCAGTCCAAGAGCATAGCACCAGCATCTGGTGAGTGTCTTCTTGCTGTGTCGTTACATGGCAGACAATATCACAAGAAAAAGAGAGCAGGAGCAGGAGTGTCAACTCAGGTCCTCTCTGTCTCTCCTGATAAGTCTTCCAGTTCCATCATGGGGGCCCCACTCTGAGGATCTCATCTAATCCCAATTACCTCCCAAAGGCTCCACCCCCAATCAACATATGAATTTGAGGATTAAGTTTCCAACACATGAAATCTGGGGGGCACATTCAAACCATAGCACCTCCCACCCCATAAATTTATATGTTGAAACCTTAACTCCCAAAGTGATAGTATTTGGATATGGAGCCTTTGAGAGGTAGCTAGGTTTAGAAGAGGTTACTATTGAACCCCCATAATGGGATTAATACTCTTGTAAGAAGAGACGAAATATCTCTTTCCCTCGTTCCCTCCCTCTCTTCCTCCCTTCCTCCCTTCTCTCTTCATCATATGAGGACACAGCAAGAAGATATCACCTGCCAGACAGTATGAGAGACCTCACCAGACATGAAATTTGCTGGGACCTTGATCTTAGACTTCCCACCTTCTGTAACTGTGAGATGTAAATGTTTGTTGTTTAAGCCATACAAGTTGATAAGCCAGCCTTCCTTTTAGTTTTAATCTAGATCCACTAATATTTAAACTGTGTATGTGTGTCCTGTTTAAGAAGCCTCTGCCTACTCAAATGTTATGAAGATATTATCCTAATTGTATTCTAGAAACACGCTATTACAGTAGCCACTAGCCACATGTGTCTGTTGACCACTTGAAATATGCCAGGTCCAAATTGAGATGGGTTGTGTTGGGGAAACTCTTCTAAACATAGGCTTAGGCAAAGAATTCACGACTAAGACCCCAAAAACAAACATGATGAAAACAAAAATAAGTGCGACCTAACTAAACTAAAAAGCTTCTGCACAGCTAAAGAAATAATCAACAGAGTAAAAAGACAACCCACAGAATGGGACAAAATATTTGCAAACTACACATCCAACAAAGGACTAGTATCCAAAATCTTTAAGGAACTCAAACAAATCACCAAAACAAACAAACAAACAAATAATCCTATCAAAAACTTGGCAAAGGAAATGAATAGACATTTCTCAGAAGATATACAAATGGCCAAAAAACATGAAAAAAATGCTCAACATCACTAATCACCAGGGAAATGCAAATTAAAACCACAATGAGATACCACCTTTCTCCTGCAAGAATGGCCATTATTAAAGGTCAAAAAATAATAGATGTTGGCGTGGATGTGAGGAAAAGGGAATGCGTATACACTGCTGGTGGGAACGTAAATTAGTACAACCTCTATGGAAAACAGTATGGAGTTCCCTTAAAGAGCTAAAAATAGAACTACCATTCTATCCAGCAATCTTACTACTGGATATCTACCCAAAGGAAAAGAAGTCATATGAAAAAGACACTTGCACATATATGTTTATAGGAGCACAATTCACAATTGCAAACATGTAAAGCCAACATAAGTGTCCATCAACTCATGAGTAGATAAAGAAAATGTGGTGTATGCACATCATGAAATACTACTCAGCCATTAAAGGGAATGAAGTGATGTCTTTTGCAGCAACCTGGATGGAACTGGAGACCAGTATTCTAAGTGAAGTAACACAAGAGTGGAAAACCAAAAACCGCATCTTCTCACTTATAAGTGGTAACTAAGCTACGAGTATACAAAAGCATACAAAGTGCTATAATGGACTTTAGAGACTCAGAAGTGGGAGGGCGAGGAGGGGGCAGGGATAAAAAACTGTGCATTAGGTACAATGTACACTACTCAAGTGAGGGCTGCACTAAAATCTCAGAATTCACCACTATATAATTCACCCATGTAACCAAAAACCACTTGTACCCTCAAAGGCTATTGAAATAAATGCACAAATTGAGATGGATTGTAATTGTAAAATATACACTAGAATTCAAAGACAATGTAAGTAAAATATCTCAGTAATGCTTACATTGGTTACATGTTGAAATGACAATATTTTGCGTATATTAAGTTAAATACAAAATGTAATTAAAATTTAGTCTGTTTCTTATTACTTCTTAAAATGTGACAATGAGAGTACTTAAAATGACATGTGGCTCAAATCTGTGCTTGTATTACGTTTCTAATGGAAAGTGCTATTCTAGATTTATTATTTTATCATTCACATGCACATCGAAAACCCCCTGGAATTGAATTGTGAATTAAGAAAGGGGTCAATTTTATCTATTTTCATATGAGTGACCAGTTGATCTGGCATAAGTTGTTGAAAAGGCTGTCCTTTCTTTGTTATAATCAAGTGTTCATTATGTGAGTCTCTTTCTAGGTTCTCTCTTCTGTTCCATTGTCTGCATGTCTATCCCTTCACCATGAGTCATCTTAATTACTGCAGTTTTATAAGAAGTCTTTATTTTGGGTCGTTAAGTTCTCCGACTTGCTCTTTCTCTAAAATTGTCTTGCTCATTACTAGCCATTTGCATTTCCAGGTACATTTTATCATCGACTTATCAAGTCTCTCAAAAATTCCTGCTGGAATCTTAACTGGCATGTATTGAATTTATAGATCTATCTGTGAGAAACTAACATCTACCTTCTAATACATAAACATGACCCACATATGTATGTATGTCTTCTTTAAATTCTTTCAATAATGTTTTACAATTCATTGTGTGGAAAGGTCTTGCAAATCTTTTGTTAGATTTATTGCCAGGTATTTGATTTTTAAATGCTATTATAGATGCTATGAATTTTAAATTTCTTTTTCTACTTCTTGTTACTTGTATATAGGAATACAATGATTTTTAGTAACATTTTATCCAGACCTTGCTAAATATTCATTCTAATAGTTTATCTGTATAGACTCTTGGATTTTCTGTGAACACAAGCATGGCATCTGCAAACAATGACAGCTTAATTCTTTCCATTCAATCCTTCTTTTCTTTCTTTTTCTTTCCTTACCTCACTGAATAGGTCCTCTGATAAAATGTTGAATTCAAATGGCAATAGCAAGCATCCTTGTGTCCTTTCTAATTTGAGAGGGAAAGGTTTTCACATTTCACGGCTAAGTATAACTTTTTAGTTTTCTGTGGTGAGGCGGCTCTCACAGATAAGGACATTGTCTTCTAGCTGACTGGGAGGCTTTTTAAAAAAGATATAAGTATGTGCTAAATATTATCACATGCTTTTCTGCCTCTACCAAGATAATTACATGATTTTTCTTCTTTAGAATTGTATTTTAGTTAGCTGCATAACAAATGGCCCTCATAACTCAGCCTCTTAAAACGAGAAACATTTATTATCTCTCATAATAATGTCTAAATGTGGCGGGTCTGCGAATGGCTTGACTGGATAGCTTTGGCTCATGGCTTCTCAGGAGGCTGCAGTCAAGCTGGTGGCCAGGCCTGCAGTCATCAGTCATCGAACGTCTCAGCTGAGGTTGAAGAGTCAGCTTCCAAGCTCACTCACATTGCTGTCGCAAGTCTTAGCTTATTGCTGCTGGCTGGAGGCTTTGGTGGCAGGCGGGCCTCTCTAGGGCTGCTCATGTGTGGTGGTAGCAGGTTTTCCCTGGAGTGAGACAGGAGGAAGAGTGGGGTGGTGGGGAGCACCCTAGTTGGTGGCTACACACTTTAATGATCCAGTACCAGAAGTGACTTACCATTACTTTTGCTATATGCTGTTGGTTACATAACCTAGAAGTCTGTGTTGTATTATTTTTATAATGTAAACCAAGAAACAACGACACAGAGAAAATCCAGTAAAGGGACAGGCAGACAGCCGTGCTGCCCTTCTCATCTCTCTTCTGTCTCTAGCATTGCCTACAGACATTCGGTTTGCTTAGCAAGCAAGTCCAATCTTCTTTAGAGAACAGGAGTGACTCATGTCCCCATAGCCCGATGAAAAGAACCCTTGACATATTATTAATAGAACATCTGCAATGCTGTATGTATGTGTGTATATGTATTTCATTCTGATTTACCAACATTCCTTAGGCAAACCAACTTCTAAAACAAAGTACAGATCCAAATCCTACATTTTAAATTACCATAAAACCTCACTGGGGAGCTTCCGGCAAGGTCTTACCTATTTTCAGAAGCACGCTGGCACTGTAACACTGTAAATTGCTACCCAGCACTGCTTCCTAATCTTTTCTTTCTTGACAATCTCTATTAAAGAGGCTATAAATGCCATGGGGTATAGTTCTGACCAGTGAAATATACGTAGGATTATTCTGAGGGATATTCTGGGAAAATCATTATGTTCCTGCTGAAAGTGGCTATTTGTAGCTTCTCACGTCCCTCCTTCTTCCTTCGTTGAACATAGATGTGATGCCTGGGGCACAGACCAACCCTCTTGCCAACATGAGGAAAGGGTTGAGATAATCACAGAGATTCTGGTTCACTTAGGGAGTGAATATGGCATGAATACCAGCAACTACCTATCTCCAGACTTGTTATTTAAATTAAAAAAAAAAAAACCTGTATTTTTTTTAAGCAGCTATAGGTGAGATTTTCCATCACTTGCATCCAAAAATACCCCAAAGTCATCCACTGACAAATCTTCCTTTAGGAATGGCTTTGATTTTGGAGAACTGCTAAGTTATCTGGAGATCTGAGGTGCCTAACATAAGTGATTAAGTTAGATGACGCTAATTTTAGCACGGTTTTAGAATCATACAATTATTAAAAATTTGCCTTCAAGAAAGTCCTAAAGCAGGCAACCTGAAAGCATTTAAAAAAATATCAGTAATGTTGGAATCCATTTTAAGGTGCCTATTTTGAAAGGTAGCAGTCAATCTGATGACACATTTTGGTGTTTATTTTTAAAAATCAGTGGTATTCTTTATTTTCATCTTATTTCTCTTTTTATGCTCCAACATGACCCTGTATTCTCAACAAGAACTTCTAAGAATTAAAAAAAAAAAAAAACTACCCTGGAATCAAGGCCCAGCACAATCAGCATTCCAACCTCTCTTCAACTTCACCTTCCTTTAGCTCCCAACATCCATATCCTGCAAGACAAATACTCAGGTTGAGACCCGTGGGTTTTCAAAGATTCCCCAGGCCCCCACTCTCACCCCCACCCTCAGCTCACAGAGAATGTGCAATGCTATTTGTCTGTCTCTGCCACCTGAGCAAACCATGCATTCCCTTGGATTGCTGGCTGCCTTTCCACCTGTAATGAAGACACTATGAATAAATTCTCGTTGATTGACTATACACATAAACGCCTTGTCCTAGGCTTATTTTAGTCGTATACTAAGCTTTTCCTGCCTTCTGGAAATCCTAAGTATCCATGTGTGCCCTAGATTATAAGCTCCAAGGAAACAAGGGTTGTTTAGTTGTATCATTCCTAATTCTGTTGTGCACCATGAAAGATGGTATTAATGATTTTTGTAAAGACAATGATGACGGTAATGGTGAAAATAACAATGATGATGGTGGTGTCCAAGGGCAGGATATTGGGTTGAATGACCCCACTTCTCTCTAGTTCAAAGAAATTCCTGGTATGTAAAACAGGGTTGGACTTGAATAATCTCTGCAGTCTATCATTCTATGAAGTGCAGCAAGGAAGCATGCAAAGGAATGCACAGACATCTGACTGGTGGGTTCCCAGCCCCGACAGGGCTCTATCTCAAGTGCCCATCTGCCCAGAGTGCCGGGAACGTACACTCAGACCTGGGGCTCTGCACAGGCTCCAGGGTGGTTTTGGATGAGAAATACAGCACACTGTGGTGTGTCCCAAAGTGTGTCTGGGATCTGCAGAGCTGGATGGTCCCATTGTTGATGTATACCAAGTGCTGCTAGGAGCTCAAGAGCTCTTTTGAGCACTTGGACTCAAATAGCGTGTTCTTCCAGAGGGCTCATTCCTTTTTTTTTTCTTTTTCTTTTTGAGACAGAGTCTCACTCTGTTGCCCCGGCTGGAGTGTAGTGGTGTGATCTTGGGTCACTGCAACCTTTGCCTCCCCAGTTCAAGCAATTCTCCTGCCTCAGCTTCCAGAGTAGCTGGGATTATAGGCACCCACCACCACGCCCAGCTAATTTTTGTATTTTTATTAGAGATGCAGTTTCACCATATTGGCCAGGCTGGTCTTGAACTCCTGACCTCAAGCCATCCACCCACCTTGGCCTCCCGAAGTGCTGGGATTATAGCCATAAGCCACCGCACCTGGCCCAATTCCTCTTTCTAGGAATTTCTTCCTCAGCAGTCACTGAGTCTCTAGGGTAGTGAGAGTGTTTCTGACCCCAAGGAGGCTGTTCATAGTGTCATTACAGGTAGAAAGTCAACCAGCAATCCAAGGGAATGTATATTTTGCCCAGGTGGCAGAGACAGACAAAAAGCATTGCACATTCTCTGTGAGCTGAGGGTAGGGGTGAGAGTGGGGACCTGGGGAGTCTTCGAGAACTCATGAGTCTCAACCTGAGTATTTGTTTTGCAGGACATGGATGTTGGGAGCTAAAGGAAGGTGAAGTTGAAGAGAGGTTGGAAGGCTGATTGTGCTGGGCCTTGATTCCGGGTTAAGTTGTTGTTTTTTTTTTTTAGTAAGTTCTAGGAAGCCTAGAACTTCTAGGAAGTTCTGTGAAGATGTTTGACAGGGAGCAGGGTTTTCAGCCGTGGTGCTATTGATATTCCGGGACAGCTCATTCTTTGTGGAAGGGGCTGTGTACAGCATGCATTCCAGGATGTCCAGTAGCATCCCTGGCCTCTTACCCTCTATGTGCCAGGAGCAGCACGCACGCCCGTGTGACACCCACAAACAATTCCTGACACCACCACATCTCTGCAGGCAGAACTGCGCTGGTGGGGAACCACTGGTATAGAGGACCTTCTGTGGAGAAGGACATTCAGGAAATTGACCTGGCAGCAGTACATAGGTGGCTGGAGGAGATGCATGCTGAGGACGTGACTGATCAGGAAGCAAATTCGATAGCCCAGGAGGATGCTGGAAAGGAGGCTAGCTGCGCCAGGGAAGGCATGGGGGGACGAGAGGCGGTGCCGGGAAGGAGTGAATGGGAGTGGGGTTGATGGAATGCAGATGACAGGAGATGGGAGTCAAAGACAGCCTCAGGCTGGTGACAGGGGAGTCTTAACATCATTGCCTGAAACATGTATGTCAAGAAACAGGCAATTGGGGTGAGGAGGGGTGAAGTTGACCAAACATTTGGATTTTAACATCCTTTTAGGGAAAGAGGTTGGGAACTCCAATACTATCTCTATTTTATAAAAGGGAAAATTAAGTCCAAAAAAAGGATAAGTTGACCTGTCTAAATGGAAAACACTAAATTCTAACAGAGTTTTTACAAAAATTAAGGACTCGTGACTCCCCATCACAGCGTGAAATGAATGACCAACTTTAAAAACTTCCGTTTCTATTCTCTGTGAAAATATGAGGACACTGGGAAGGCCGTATTTCACCGATATTTCCTTTCAAACACGCCTCCCATACGGCATAGCCTCGCCCATCAGGAAGGGAAGGCTCAGGCTTTCAAGAAAGCAATAAAAACCTGAGTTATTGTTGCCTCTGGAAATCACTGAGCGATTAGAGAGGAACAGGGAGGAAGCTGCCACCGCCGTGGAGCAACAGGGAGGGCCCGGCCAACGGCACCGGGAGCGGCTTCCAACCGGGGTTGGTGACTTGGTCAGGCAGGCTCAGAGGCTCTAAGGGCAGCCTGTGGGACAGCCCTGCCGGGACAAGCCCACTGCAGCCTGAAAAGGCTCCAGCCTGGGGGGCGCGGAGTCCACGTGGCCACTGCAGGTGGCAGGCGAGCTGGGCACACACGTGGCTCCACACGGTTCGGAGACCTTCCTGAGCCAAGGTGGGCCCCTGGCACCGCTCAGCAGCTTTTTGGGGCTGCACGTTTGGTGCTGAGCCCAGGGACTCCAGCTTTGCTCCCTGTGCGAATCCTCTGTGGAAGCACCGCTGGAAGCTGTGAAGCGAGAAACAGAGAGAAGGAGAAACAGAACCTGAGCAGTCCGAGAACCAGTGGCCTGGCACTGACATGCTCACCCGTGTCTCCCTCTGCCGCTGTTCCCACACGCCCTAGGTGCCACCCATCATGATGACCTGCACGCAGTCTGGCCTCCAGATGCCTTGTTCCTCGAGGCCTCTAGACTGCCTCCACCAGGAAGCCTTCCCTAGGAGCAACTTCCTCTTCCTCCAGGAGCTCAGCATGGTGCTTTACGCATCCATGTGCAGACTGGTTCCCCTATCTAGATCTGAATATCTTGAGAGCAAGGACTCCATCATGTTCCTTTATGTTTAACCCAGAGTCCCAAGCTCTCCACACTCCTGGGTTAATCACTCCAGAAACACCAACTCGCCTGACCCAAGTCTCTACTGGTGCGAGCAGAGAAAGGCAGGCCCCAGGGCTCTTCCTCTCCCACAGACCCCTTTCCTCCTCCGACAGCTGCTCTGGGCGAGTCCCTATCAGGCATAATCGTTGATCCTACCCAGCCCCGCCAACAGTAAACCACACTGTCGAACAAAGCTTTAGGAAAGGTTGAGGGTAACATGGAGTGAATAAAAACTTAGAAATAGCTTCAAAACAGCCACTCCTTACATCCTCCCACCTTGCTCTCTGTCGGGGGTCTTCCTTTGGGCTTCTTGATTTTGGCTTGCAGCCATACTTCCCAGATCTGCTCCAGCCAAACAAATCTGCCCCATAATCCCTCCCTCCCCTGACAATGCAGAGGGCCACTCTCCCTGTGATGGTGCTCCCCACCCTCAGGGATGATTGCCACCCCCACCACTTCCTGCCACACCTTTGCACAAGCAAAAAGTCTTTACTGGACATTCTAAATATGAGCTGTAG
The DNA here is from genome assembly GCA_963573385.1 of Cacajao melanocephalus. Taxonomy (NCBI): domain Eukaryota; kingdom Metazoa; phylum Chordata; class Mammalia; order Primates; family Pitheciidae; genus Cacajao; species Cacajao melanocephalus. The sequence goes on from CAUYLG010066593.1 coordinate 30,173, forward strand.
TGCCACGCTAGAATACAGGGACACACTGCACTTTAAAAACAGCACTTTCCCCAGCATTTTGTCTTTTCTTCATCTTATTATTAAATTCAAAGCACTTAACAAGGGTGTCTGGGCCATGCTAAGTACACACTAATGTTGGTTAATGGAATTGATGAACCTGATTTCCTTCATTATTCAGTTTGGGTTGAGATAAAACAGTACTTGTAACTTGCTTAATGAAATAATTGAGAGACAGTGGCTGCATCAAATAGTGGGAAAGTTTTACATTTATATCCCCTGACTCTGAATTTGTTGAAGCTGGCCGATTAGTCATTCCTCAGTTGGCTATAAAGATGCAGTAGACACGGTTCATGTCCTCAAAACCAATAAACCTGTTTGATCAGATTCAGAGAGCCCAGGCAGAGAGTGGGCACTGGGCAGACAGTTGGAATTCCCTTTCTGATGTAGGGGAAGCCAACCCGCCCACTGTCATCAGGTGGGCTGGATAGCATTAGCCCATGAGTCAGAAAACACAGCAGAGGTGAAATCCAGACACAAGAAAATAGAGTAAAACTTGAGTGAAAGGGAATTCAGTGTCTGAGCCAGAAAGACAGCTGCCAAGTGTGAGGCCATAGGACAGTCACTGGGTTCCCAGAACACAGATTTCTGGGACAGGCAAGGACTTAGAGCCTCACAAGATCCCTGGAGCTGCTGGGCAGCAACCAGGGTGTTTTTCATGGGGCAGCTACGGCCTGCTGGCCAAGGGAACTTGAGCAAGTGTCAACCGGAAGTGAGAGCTCATGGGTACGTATCTCACATTTGGCCTGAAAGCCCACACAGGCTGCCAAAGACTGGAATAAAACCCAAATGTCCACTGACAGGAGCATGTGTAGATAAAGTGTAATTCACACAATCCAACAACAACAGCCAAACTGCAGCTGCACAAACACGAGAGACTCACAAACATTATCCTGAGTTTGAGAGAATCAGGACAAAAGAATACATTGATGTGCTTCCATTCATCCAAAAACAGGAAACACAGAGCCATATTTTTCAGGTTTGAAGTACCTAGGTGGCAAACATACAAAGAAAAGCAAGGAAATTATTAGGCTGAATTACAAGACAATGAATTACTCTGGATGGAAAGGGTGTCAGGGAGGCTTTTGCCATGGTGGTGACACAGGTGTTCCTTGATTGTATTGTAACCCCACTGTAAGTGGAAAACATTGTTAGTTGAAATTGCATTTAATCCACCTAACCTACCAAGCACCATAGCTTACCCTCTCCTGTTTTAAACATGCTCAGAACATTTATATCAGCCTACAGTTAGGCAAAATTATCTACTACAAAGGCTAGTTTATAATAAAGTGTTGAGGCCAAGTGCAATGGCTCACACCTATAATGCCAGCACTTTGGGAGGCTGAGGTGGGTGGATCACTTGAGGTCGGGAGTTTGAGATCAGCCTGGCCAACATGGCGAAACCCCATCTCTACTAAAAATACAAAAATTAGCTGGGTGTGGTGGTAGGTGCCTGTAATCCCAGCTACTCAGGAGGCTGAGGCAGGAGAATGGCTTGAACCCAGGAGGCGGAGGTTACAATGAGCCAAGATTTTGCCACTGCACTCCATCCAGGGTGACAGAGTAAGACACTATCTCAAAAAAATAAAATTAAAAAATAAAGTGCTGACTATCTCATGTAATTTGTTGAATACTTCAGTGAAAGTGAAAAACAGAATGGTTTTATGGGTACTTGAAGAATGGCTTCTGCTGAATGCCTACTGCTTTCACGCCATCAAAACATCGTAAGTCAAGCCATCAGGAGTCAGGGACTGTCTCTGTTTTACCTTTTAATCTGCCTGCTGGTTATAATTGGCCATATATGTTTTGTGCACTTTTCTTTTTCTATGTTATAGTTCGTAATGTGTTTTAAGTGGAAGGAAGTTGTGCTAGTTGGAATTCTGCAGCCAGTTCTTCGCTTTTCCCAACATTGCTTTGTTTGCCAGCCATCAATGACAATTTTGGCAGGCTCCCCTTAGGCGAAACCTGCAGGCTTCTTGGCCCATTTATTCAATCGACAAATACTTCCCAGGAGTGTACTGTGTGCTGGGCACTGTGCTAGCCACCAGGGGTTCAGGTATGCTCCTTGTTCCCACGGTGTCCTGCTAAGCAAAGAAAATTATGTGACATATGACACTTCCTTTTCCCCCTCGCATTCTGGAAGCTCAGAGTTGAAGTTTGTTTTTCTTTTTAGTAGCTTCTCCTATGGTTGAGTTTTGGATTTAATGATCCCTGACCCCTTTTGTTACACAAGCTGTGATTTTACTCCTTTAGTTTTGCAGGTTTACCAACTTTTACTGGAAGCCACTTCAAATCCTTGTGGGTGGTAGTTACAGAAAGTGGGTGAGCCATGGAACGCCCCTTGCTCTCCTCTTGGCCCCTCTTCCCAGTGGTCATGTCTGGCCTCTCCCTCTCCAGCTGTGCCCTGCCCCAAGGCCCTGAGCTTGGCCTTTCAACCCCTCTCCATCAGTCCCCACCTATGAGGCTGTGCCCTATCCGTGAGATGTTTTCAGGGACACTTTTACTTTCATAACCGTCATATTTTCCAGTCCTTCAGAGTCAGGAACTAAACTTGTGAGCAAAGCTTTTTCATCTTATCAGCTCCTAGCCCAGCAGAATTAGACTCAACGACTGCGTCAAGGTGAGCTGTGGAGCACAAGCAGAGCTAATCCTGGATTTACAGGCTCTTGCTTCCATTACCCCAGCAATAGCAGGCTGAGAGGGGCCTGCCACAGCAGAAATGCACTTGAATTTCCCATTTTGAAACACCCTTCATCAGCTCTCATTTGCTAAAAGATAACCAGGGATGAAGTGTATTTTAGCAAGCCAGGAATGCCGGAATGATTTTGCAGTAGGGAAAGTTATTTAAAACGTTGCCCCCAAATAAATATGCTGATAGACCCTGAGCCTGCCTGGAAAGAGGGCATTCGTGTCGCTGCAGTTACTTCAGGTCTCATTCCAGCTTTGCATGACACCGTCCGTGGAGGGGCGTATCATAAGGAGGGGGCTGCAGAAACGTTTTATTTTTCTCCCCCTTGATGTGAGAAACCTGTGTAGGCATCTTTGGAATGTAACCATACCAAAGATCCTGCTGCCTTTACAACTCCATAGGGTTCTGGGCCATTTCCAAGACATTATCTGGAGAGAGAAAAATGTTCAGGGAGCTGGAAAAAAAAGTGCCTTAATTATGTTTAGAGCCATTTTCAGCATGACTGCAATAAGTTTCAGCTGTTCGGGGGAAATGGGCTGAAAGCTTTGTGCTATATGATTGGACTTTCTTGAGTTGGAAGAAAAAGCATCTAGAACAATGTGAGGCCCTGAAAATGTGCGCAATTTCAATGAAAACACATACCCTCTAACATTACCGGCATGTACACACACGTGCACCCACACACACAAGCATGCACTCACAAATATACACATGTGGACACAGACCACATGCACACGTGCACATGCACACACAATACACATGTGCACACATGCACACACACACACAGCACTTTGCCAAGTGGATGGGGACACAAAGATCAGAAAGGGAAAGAAAAAGGAGAAAAAGCATATCAAGAAAACATTGTGTTTAGCACAAATACCTAGACTGGGCAGATCCAAATGTTACGGGCTCTCAGGCTGGGTGCAGTGGCTCACGCCTGTAATCCCAGCACTTTGGGAGGCTGAGGTGGGTGGATCACTTGAGGCCAGGAGTTCGAGACCAGCCTGGGCAACATGGCGAAACCCAGACTCTACAAAACTACAACAATAAAATTATGGATTCTCTGTAAAAAAAAAAAAAATTACAGTCTTGAAGATGGTAACGTTATTTCCAGAGTCTTGTGAAAGGTCCTGAAAGTGTGGGTCATGATGCCTTAGAATCCTGAGTTTAAGAGTAAATACGGTGCAAACCAGATTTTGTTTTCAGCGTCACAACAAATGTATTCCTATGTGGATTTGATTTTCCCACCACCTCCCCTTGAGCCTCCCCAGGTCTCAATACCACTCCTAAAAGATCGCCTCATGTCCCAGGACCTTTGTTCAAGAGCTGCCAAAGGCTGTGCTCCTCTTCATGGCCTCCGGCAGCTACCCGAGACAAGGGGCTTGCCTTCAGTGCTGTACTCCTGCTTCTTGAAGGAACCCTCTTCTGAAGCTTCCCTCTCTCAGTTCTTTATCCTCTATCTACCTGCTACAGTGTCTCAAAGCTAAGGATCTGGGATTTTGTTATCCAGTCAAAAAATACTGATTTTTATGAAAAGATCTCAGCATGAAAGCTGTGCTTTTAAAAGCAGACGAATCTCTGAAAGCAGATTTTCAGATATCCCTGAGCAAGCATCTGGGGCAAAAGTACTCCCAAATTACTCAGATCCCACACAGGCTGGCCGGTGGGATGGTCTGGCCGTTACATAGTTTGAAGGAAAACCTGAAGAACACAGGAAAGGGTTTCCACAATCTCAAGAAGGACTGTTTCCTACACCACAGTCCCGGAGACAGTGGCTCTGCAGAAAGCTGTGGCTGGAACCTGAAAATGAGTTTTAGAAATGCTAGAATAAAACAATTTTGTTCCTATGGGACTTCTCATAACATACTAATGTAGGTTGTACATCGTCAGTGGGGTAAAAGGATGCAGTAACCCCGAGTTAGTGAACCTTGGAACCTTTCTTTTTCAGGGAGTGGTGGTTCAGACAATCCTCCATGTAATACAAGCGGCAGGCACCCCTGCAACAGGTGGGTTTGATGGAGCTGGGAGTTGGACTTTGCTGACTTATTTGGAGCTGAGGTGGGTAGGGAGATTGTTAGGCAGTGTGGGCCCTGCTAATTACTGCTTCTTATAAACTCTGCTGGAATAAGCCACCGAGAAACAGATGGAGGACATTCGTCATTCTTTTTGGCCGCACAGCAGTTGAACCCCTTTCCTGGTCTTGGGGAAATCCCCACATAAGGAGTCTTGGCAGCAAGCTGAGCCAGGCTTCCCCCTCAGAAAGTGCAAGCCCCTTGCTTTCTCAGCTTCTTTGGCAACTAGGAGCCACACCTGTCAATCAGATGTAGGTGCTTCTGTCTCCCCAAAAGGCACATACGAGATCATTTAGAGCAGCTGAATAGCCATGAACGGGAACATCTTTGCCAACATTTTACATAGTCAGTCTTTTGAATTTTAACCATCCTAACAGGTATGTACAAACAGTCCCTGATTTACAATGGTTCAATTTAGGAATTTTCAACTTTACAGTGGATTTATCAGGATGCAACCCCATTGTAAATGGAGCCTACATGTCCACCAGCAGTGGTACAATAGATAAATGAACTATAGTTTCTTCACACAGTGGAATATGACACAGTAAGAAACAAGATTTAACAATGACCATATGCAACATCAAGGATGAGTCTTACAGCCATAATGTTTTGTGAAGGAAACAGGCACAGGAGCACACGCCATGATTCCACTTATTTCAAGCAAAGAAACAAGCCAAACAAATCTACGATGGTGGATGTCAGGAGAATGGTTGTGTTGTGGGAATTATTAATTGGGAGGGGGCGTGGGATACTTTTCGGGGTTCTGAAAATGCATGCAAAAATTTATCAGGTTATATACTTAGTATCTGCATAATTTACTGTATGTAGGTTACATCCCCTTCTCTGCAAATAGGTTAAAAGAAAAGAAGGATAAAGGTAAAAAAGCCAAATGTACTATCTATTGACATAATATCAAATATAATTGATAAATGTATATTTATCAATTACTTTGGTTAGAACCCCAGCACCATGTTGAATAAAAGTAGTGAGAGCAGAAAGTCTTACCTTGTTCCAGATCTTAGGGAGAAAACAGTCTTTCACTATTAAGCATGAAGTTAGCTGTAGGTTTTCCCATAGGTGGCCTTTATCAGGTTGAAAAAGTTCCCTTCCATTTCTAGTTTGCTGACAGTTTTTATTGGGAATTGATGTTGAATATTGGAAAATGCTTTCTATGTCTCTTAAGATGGCAAGAGTGTTTTCCCTTTTTTTTCAGTTTGTTAGTATGGTAAATCACATCAATTCATTTTTCAAATGTTAAACCAATCATGCATTCCTCAGGCAACTCCCGCTAGGTCATAATGAATAATCTCTTCTAGATTTTTTTGTATTCAGTTAACTAAAATTTTGGTTAGGAAATTTGTATCATAGTCACGAGAGATACTTTCCTGTAGTGTTCTTTTTTTCACTTGGTTTTGGTTGTTAGGGCTTAGTATCAGGACTGGCTGCATAGAATGAGTGGAGGGAAGTATTCATTTGTCTTCAATTTGCAGAATTGTAGAATTGATATTATTTCTTCCTTAAGGAAGAATTCATCAGTGAAACCATCTGATCCTGAGTTTTTGTTTTCTGTTTGTTTGTTTTTTCCTGGCAGGAAGGTTTTAAACTATTATGACTTTAATTTCTCTAATAGATGTAGGATTACTCAGGTATTTATTTCTTAGTGAGACAGATTATCGATTTCTTTTTGCGTGGAATTTTCTAAATTGTTGAATTTATTGGTATAGGTTGTTCATAATTGTACTGGGTTGAATACTATCTCCCAACAATTTATGTCCACCAGAACCTCAGCATGTGACCTTATTTAGAAATAGGGTCTTTGCAGATGTAATTAATCGAGATGAGGTAATACTGGATTAGGGTGGGCCCTATGTCTAATATAGCTGTTGTCCTTATAAGAAAAGAGAAATATGGCCACAGAAACATAAACCCACAGAAAACAGAGGCAGAGATTGGAATGAAGCAGCTGTAAGCCAAGCAATGCCATGAATTTCTAGCCCCCACCAGAAGATAGAAAAAGGCAAGAAAGAATTCTACACAGCGTCTCAGAGGAAAAATGACTCACTGACACCTTGATCTTGGACTTCTAGCTCCAGATGTAAGACAGAATAAATTTCTGTTGTTTAAGCCATACCATTATGGTACTTAGGTATAGCAGCCCTAGGAAACTAATATAATACTAGTCCCTTATTAGCCTTTTAATAGCAATGGAATCTGCAAGGATGTCACCTCCCTTACTTCTGATATTAGTAATTTGTGTCTTCTGTTTCTATTTTCCTGATCAGTCTGGCTTAAGATTGATCAACTTTATTGATCTTCTCAAAGAACCAGCTTTTGGTTTCATTGATTTGTCTCTTTTGCTTTTCTCTTTTCTATTTCTTGACTTCCACTCTAATGTGTGTTATTTTCTCCATTCTACTATTGTATGTTTAATTTTCTCTTTTTTTCTAGTTTATTAATATAAGAGTGGAGGTTACTGATTTGAGACCTTTTTCTTTTTTAATGTTTTAGTTTAGGGCAATAAAATTCCTTTTAAGTATTATTTAGCGGCATCTCACAAATTTTGATATGTTATGTTTCCACTTTTATTCAGTTCAAATACTTTTCTAATTTCGCTTATGATTTCTTCTTTGACCCCCTGGGGTTATTTAGAAATATGTTAGTTTTCAAATATTTGGAGATTTGTGAGTGATCTTTCAGTAATTGATTTATGTTTTAATTCCACTGTGGCCAGAGAATATATTTTCTATAACAAATCCTTTTATATTTATTGAGACTCATTTTACAGCCTAAAATACGGCTTATTTTGGTAAATGTTCTGTGTGCTTTGAAAAGAATGTATATTCTGCTGTTCTTGGATGGAGTGTTAGATGTCAATTAGGTCAAGTTGGTTGATAGTGTTTACATCACCTATTCTATATCCTAACTGATTTTCTTTCTATTATTTCATCAATTATCAAAAATGGGATAGTAAACTATCATTGTGGATTTATCTATTTCTTCCTGTTGTCCTATCAATCTTTGATTTGCATGCTTTGAAGATCTTTTATTAGGTGCATATATATTTAGTATTGTTATAGTCTCTTTCTTCCTTTATTATGAAATAATCTTTTTATCCCTAATAATATTATTTCCTCTGAAAATTACTTTGCGTGATATTAATACAGGTACTCCATCTTTCTTTTAATCAGTGTTGGCACAGTTTGTCTTATCTCATTCATTTAACCTATTTTTGTATTATTATTTTATTGTATTTCATGTATGCAGCATATAGTTGGGCCAATATGACAATCTCTACCTTTTGATTGGGGTATTTAGACCATTTATACTACATTTAATGTAATTATTTATATGGTTAACTTTAAATATATCATCTTTTTATTTATTTTTTCTACCTTTCCTTTGTTCCTCCTCATTCTTTTCCTGACTTCTTTTGAATTAATTGAATATTTTTGTTGTTTATTTTAAGTTCGTTTTAGGATTTGTAATGTATATGTATACATATACATGGTCACAAAATTATGGCGTACTTGTCATACAACCTAGTTCTCTTCCCATTTCACAAATGTATCATGGACAGCTTTCTATGCCAATACAATTGTCTCTCAGTATCTGTGGGGAATGGGTTTCAGGACTCCCCATACATACCAAAATCCACGGATTAAGTCCCTTATATAAAATGGCATAGTATTTGCATGTAACCTACACATACTCTCCCATCTACGTTGAATCATATCTAGATGACTTATAACACCTAATATGATGTAAATGCTATGTGAATAGTTGTTATATTGTGTTGTTTTTATACTTTTATTATTTTATTCCTGTATTGTTTTTAAAACAATTTTTTGAGCTATGTTAATTGAATCCACAAATTTGGAACCCATGGATATGAATGACGAACTGTGTATAAAGTGTATCTTTTTTAATGCTGCATCCAAATGTACTATATTTCATTCAATCTTTTCTATACAGATTTAGGTTATTAACAATGCTTTGCCATTGTACAAAATGCTACCTGGAATATCCTTGTATAATTTTCTGATTGCGTCAGATATTTTTGTTTGCCCCTCCAGATCTAGAAAAAAAAAGGAGCCAAGAAAAGTTAGGTAACTTATTTGAAATTCTCCTTACCACAATAGAGTTCATTATAGTCTGTGTCAATATGTATAATTGGATTGTCTGTAATCCCAATTAACTTTGTCATATAACCAAAAGGTCAATTCAATTAAACCACCAGTGTGGCTTTTTGACTAAATGGATAATCAGGCATGGCCACGTGTATACAAAGCCCTCTCTGGGTTTTTCAATGTCACAGAACTTGGGCATATGAGTCAGAATTTACATCTGAATCTCTGTACATTCTGAGGTAAAAGGATGAGCTGGAAAGCCTCACATGGGAGTCAACATCAACGCACTGACATCTCAGAGTGGAATTTGGGGATCCTGGCATAAGGTGCCAAAGCATCTTTATTATCATGTGAAGTGAAGTAAGCAACACAAAGACAGACAAATATGCGGCTGGGTGCGGTGGCTCACGCCTATAATCCCAGCACTTTGGGAGGCCGAGGTGGGTGGATCACGAGGTCAAGAGATCGAGACCATCCTGGTCAACATGGTGAAACCCCGTCTCTACTAAAAATACAAAAAAAAATTAGCTGGGCATGGT
>CAUYLG010066594.1:0-14589 GCA_963573385.1 Cacajao melanocephalus
TGGAAACCATCCTTCTCAGCAAACTGACACAAGAACACAAACTCAAACTCCGCATGTTCTCACTCATAGGCAGGTGATGAACATTAAGAACTGATGGACAGAGGGAGGGGAGCACTACACACTGGGGTCTGTTGGGGGGGAAATAGGGGAGGGACAGTGGGAGGTGGGAGGTGGGGAGTTTGAGAGAGATAGCATGGGAAGAAATGCCAGATATATGTGAAGGGGAGGAAAGCAGTAAATCACACTGCCATGTGTGTACCTATGCAACAATTTTGCATGTTCTTCACATGTACCCCAAAACCTAAAATACAATAAAAATTTTTAAAAAAAGAGAAAGAAATGGAAGAGGACACCAAAAAGTGGAAAGATATTCCATGTTAATGGATTGGAAGGACCAATACTGCTAAGATGTCCACACTATCCAAAGCAATCTACAGATTAGACGCAATCCCTATCAAAATACCAATGACATTCTTCATAGAAATAGAAAAACCCAATCCTGAAATTGATATGGAACCACAAAACACCCTGAATAGTCAAAGCTATCCTAAACAAAAAGAACAAATCTGGAGGAATCACACTACCTAACTTCAAATTATACTACAAAGCTATAGTAACCAAAATAGCATGGTACTGGCATAAAACCAGACACACAGACCAATGGAAAGGCATAGAGATCCCAGAAACAAATCCACACACCTAACAGTGAACTCATTTTGAGTGTCAAGAACATACACTGGAGAAAAGAGAGTCTTTGAGAAATGGTGCTGGGGAATCCAATATGCAGAAGAATCAAACTAGACTCCTACCTCTCATCATACATGAAAATCAAATAAAAATGGATTAAAGACTTAAATCTAATGCCTGAAACTATGAAACTACTACAAGAAAACATTGGAGAAAAATCTCTATAACATCAGTCTGGGCAAAGATTTTTTTTTTTTTTTAGATGGAGTTTCACTCTTGTTGCCCAGATTGGAGTGCAATGGTGTGATCTCGGCTCACCGCAACCTTCACCTCCCAGGTTCAAGCAATTCTTCTGCCTCAGCCTCCTGATTAGCTGGGATTACAGATACGTGCCATCACGCCTGGCTAATATTTTTTTGTAATTTTTGTAGAGACGGTGTTTCTCCATGTTGGTCAGGCTGGTCTCAAACTCCTGACCTGAGGTGATACACCCGCCTCAGCCTCCCAAAGTGCTGGGATTATAGGCATGAGCCACCCGTGCCTGGATGATTTCTTAAGTACTGGCACAAAAGCAACAATGGACAGACAACTGGGATCACATCAAGTTTAAAAGCTTCTGCACAGCAAAAGAAACAATGAACAAAATGAAGAGATGACCCACAGAACTGAAGAAAATATTTGCAAATTGCCCATCTGACAAGAGATTAATGACCAGAATATGTAAGAAGCTTAAATAACTCTATAGGGGAAAATCTAATGCTCGAATCAAAAAATGGGCAAAAGATTTAAATAGACATTTCCCACAAGAAGACATACAAATGGCAGACAGACAAATGAAAGACGCTCAACATCATTGATCATCAGAGCAATGCAAATCAAAACTACAATGAGATACCATCTCCACGTGGTTAAAATGGCTTATATCAAAAGACCGGTGATAACAAATGCTGGCGAAGATGTGGAGAAAAGGGAACCCTTGCACACTGTTGGTGGGAATGTAAATTAGTACAACCAGTATGAAGAACAGTTTGGAGGTTCCTCAATAAATTAAAAATTGAGCTACCATATGATCCAGTAATCGTACTGCTAGGTATATACCCAAAAGAAAGGAAATCAGTATATTGAAGACATATCTCCACTCCCATGTTTCTTGCAGTGCTGTTCACAATAGCCAAGATTTGGAAACAACCTAAGTATCCATCAACAGATGAATGGATAAAGATATGTGGTACATTAATACAGTACATTTTATACATAAAAAAGAATAAGATTCTGTCATTTGCAGCAACATAAATGAATCTGGAGATCATTATGCTAAGTGAAATAAACCAGGCACAAAAAGACAAACATCACATGTTCTCACTTATTTGTGGGACCTAAAAATCAAAACAATTGAACACATGGACACAGAGAGTAGAGGGAAGGTTACCAGAGGCTGGAAAGTGCTTGTGGGGTGGTTTGGTGAGGGGAAGTAAGGATGATTAATGGTTATAAAAAATACTTAAAAAGAAGGAATAAGACCTACTATTTGATAGCACAACAGGGTGAGTATAGTTAATACCTTAATTGAACATTTTAAAATAACTAAAACAGTATAATTGGATTGTTTGTAACACAAAGGATAAATACTTGAATGAACAGGTAGCCCATTTTCCATGATGTGATTATTTCACATTGCATGCCTGTATCAAAGCATCTCATGTATCCAATAAATATGTATGCCTAATATGTACCCACAAAAATTAAAAACAAAATCTGTAGCTAAAATAATTAATAATAATAGATGGAACAACTAGGCAGAACATCAAAAGTATATATAAGACCTGAAGAACACTATAAACCTACTAGACCTAATAGACATCTGTAGCACACTTCTTAGTGCATTTTCACACTGCCACAAAGAACTGTCTGAGACAGGGTAATTTATAAAGAAAAGAGATTTAATTGATTCACAGCTCCACATGACTGGGGAGGCCTTAGGAAACTCACAATCATGGCAGAAATAGAAGCACGCACATGTTACATGACAGCAGGCAAAAGAGGACAAAGGGGGAAGAGCCCCTGATAAAAACATCAGATCCTGAGAGAACTCACAATCATGAGAACAGCATGGGGGAAACAGACCCCATGATCCAATCACCTCCCACTAGGTCTCTCTCTTGACATGTGGGGATTAGAATTCGAGAGGAGATTTGGGTGGGGACACAGAGCCAAACCATATCAACATTGCACCCAATAATAGCAGACTACAAATTCTTAATTGCACATAGAACATTCTTCAGGATAGAACATATCCTAGGCCACAAAAGGCCATAGTATATTTAACAGTTCCTTCTCTACATTTAATTAAACTAGAAATCAAGAACAAAAAAGAAATGAGAAAATTACCAAATGTGAAAATTTAACAACACACGCCTAAATAACGAAATGGGTCAAAGAATAAATTACAAGTGGAATTAGGAAATATCTTGAGATGAATAAAAAAGAAAACACACATACCAAAACTTATGAGGTACAGCTAAAGCAACAGTTAATGGAAAATTTATAGCTATAAACATCAATATTTTTAAAAATATCTCAAATAAATATGCTAACCTTAGGAAAAGGGAAAAGGAAGAGCAAACTAAGCATAAATTAAGCACAGAAGGGGAGAATTACAAAGATTACAGTGGAAAGAAATGAAATTGATCACTAAAAAACAATACAGAAAAATCAACAAACCCAAAAGTTAATGCTTTCAGTATATCAAAATATGGACACCTTGAGTTACATTGACCAGGAAAAGATGAGAGAAGGCTCAAATTACTACAATCAGGAAAAAAAGAAAGGACATCACCACTGACCTTTAGAGAAAAACTATTCTTAAAAGACTAGAGCTGTATTGCCCCAACTATGTGCCCTCAAACAAATTTCAAGCTCCCTAAATTTATATTTCCTTATCTGTACAAGTCATTGTAAAACTTTTTCTAAGAAGGTGAATCATTTTTTCAAATAAAATCTTACAAGGACATATTATATAAAAAACTGATTAAAACCTAACTTCTCTACCTAAAGCAACATGAGAATCTTAGAGAATTGTGGAAAAGACTTTTCTTTCTCTTAGAGGAGATCCTGAGGCTCTTCTGGTAGAACCTAATGACACCACAGAAGATAATCTCTAAACTACTAAACAGGTGATCTGCAAGGTTTCTTCCAGCTCTAAAGAGTTATCTATATTAAATTATTTTCTGTATTGCAATTTCTATTATACAATTCATTATATTTCCACTAGATGGTGCCAACACTTTCATTTCCATTAAAAATAAGCCTTGTATGTGATAATTTTTGGAGTTAATAATTTTTCCCAGTACATGTAAACCCTTAGCTTTTCAACGAACTACTATATTTCTTCTGTTATCCTCATTCCATGCCTGTGACACACATAATATTGCACCTAGTTTTCAGGTGAGGATATTGTGGTACATAGTAGTTAGCTGAGTGATTGAAAGTCATAGTTTATCAATAACAAATTTTCTGCCAGCACTGAGATCTTCCCTTAGATCACGTTGCCTAATGATGTCAGACTCTCAGGGCCTCAGGCTGAGACGATAAGGGAAAATAAAGGAATGAATATTAAGTACATTAAAACTGGCACAAACATCCTTTGACCTTGCGTGATGGAACATCAATATTTGTGGACATAAACACATTTATAATTTCTTTGTTATTTCTTTTATTTCTCATTATGAGTCTTCTGGTGATATATATTCCTACCTACACATAGTAAAGGCAAAACAGTAATAAATTTAAAATCCCATATTTAAATACTATCCTTAAGGTAAATATAATAGTTCTTTTAAATGCAGTATAGAAACTACATAATCTAGGTTTACTAAACCTAAGCACTATGAATTTAGAAAGCAACAGTATAATTTTTTCTTGATTTTTCTTTTAATTCCAAGAGGTATACAGAAAGTTTTATATAGGCAGAAAAGAGACACAGTTTCCACCCAGCTCAGCAACACTCCATCAAGGAAAAAAAACTATTCCTGATCAATAGAAAGCAACTCACATTACTTACCAACAGAGACAGGGTTCAGATTATTATTTCGAGAATTTTAAATGGTGCTGGAAAAGGATCTAAAAAATTTACTCCTCCCCTAACGTACTTCCTACACAATCATTTACTAACATTCCCAAACTCTAGCAACAATAAATTTAGTTTTTTTTAAAGTTAATATAAACTGTAACCATAAAAGAAGGATGCTGAAGAAACCATGATCTCGTTGTATCCCTATTAGGAGAAAAGCAGCACAGAGCTCCCTTTCTCTGCATTGAGAAATACTCTTATTTTTGTTAACCTACAAAGAGCTCTTCAAGAATTTATAAGCATAAGTACCTAGTCTCTGACGTGTAAGTCAAAGAATTAATATCATTAAATCTCATTTATGAAGGTCAATATTATGTTTATTTTACAGAACATCTTCAGGGTTTTATCCAACTCTCTGGGATGTTGTCCAATTCAAATGTCTTCTGTTATTTTACCAATTTATTTCACTGTCTCTAACATAACAGGAAATCACCAATTAGAAATTTTCCTGTGTATACTTTTTGGCTTTACTTCATTCCATTAATCTTTTTTAACTGCAATCTATTTTGAAAAAAACTTTTAAAAAAATCCTTAAATCTTCCAAATGCATTTCAATGATTTTGTTTTTGAGTATGGAATGGATGCTCACTTTACTTTAAATAATACATATTTTTGTGATGCTTAAATTTTTATAAAAAGCACAAATAACTTTTTAAATACAAAAAGAAGTTTTAAACTATATTTTTTAGTATATCTATGGCAGGAACCCTTCCATTTTGACTGTTCTCCCTTACATTTAATTTGCCATAATTAGAAAATAGGAGGTCTTAGGCCCACCACCGTGGACTCAGACTTCAAGCCTGCCCCAGTACCAAGTTAGCTCCTATTGCCCAAAGCTCCAAGCTTGCCCCATGAACCCGGCATCCAGGTATGTCCCAGTTATGGACCCACCCTCACCACCCCAGGCTCTAGGCTTATCCCAACAGGAGACTGACCCCATTAACCATAGTGCCAGCTCAGTCCTCATGGCATGAAGCTTTATGCTGGGCTCTCACCCAAGTTCATGGCCTGCCTCAGTGCCAGGATGGATCACACAAACCCAGATTCCAGGCTGGCAATGCAGACATAGGCAAGAGGATAGCATACCTGAGAACTCCAGCAAAAACTTGCCCATGGACTTCATGAGATGGCCCACCCAGAATCACTAGACAAGCAGACTGGTAAAGGGCTTTCCCTGCTGATGCAAGTGTGTAAAGACTGAAAAACTGTGCTTACTTGTTCAAATATGCAGATACCAATGGAAGGCCACAAGGATCAAAAATAATCAATGCCAAGTGCAGTGGCTCACAGCAATAATTCCAGCAGTTTGGGAGGCTGTGGTGGGAGAGTCACTTGAGTTTAGGAATTCAAGACCAGTCTGGGAAACATTGGGAGACCTCATCTATATAACAATTTAAAATTTAGTCAGGCATGGTGATGCATGCCTGTGGTCCCAGAAGATATGAGAGGCTGAAGTGGGAAGATCTTTTGGGCCTAGGAGGTTGAGGCTGCAGTGAGTCATGATCACCATTCATCGATCCTAAAGAAATGAGTAT
Organism: Cacajao melanocephalus; assembly: GCA_963573385.1. Taxonomy (NCBI): domain Eukaryota; kingdom Metazoa; phylum Chordata; class Mammalia; order Primates; family Pitheciidae; genus Cacajao; species Cacajao melanocephalus. The sequence goes on from CAUYLG010066594.1 coordinate 6,352, forward strand.
CCATAAACTGCCTGAAAAGAATTCAAAATAATCACCTTAAAGGAGTTCAGTTAATTACAAGACAACAAAGACAACTAAAGAAAATAAGAAAATATATAAACAAAATAAGAAGTTCAATAAAAAGAAACATAAAAAGAATGAAAGAGAAATTCTGGAGCAGGACAATACAATGATGAAACTAAAAACAGCCACATAGAGAGCTTCAACAAAAGACTCTATGAAGCAGAATAATCAGCAAACTCAAAGACAGGCCATTTGAAATTATCCAATCAGAGGAACCCCAAAAAAAAAAAAAAGAATGAAAAAGAGTGAAGAAAGCCTCTGGGATTTATGGGACACCATAAAGCCAAACAAACAAACAAACAAACAAAACACTATAAGAATCCCAGAAGGATTCATAAAAAGGAGTATAGAAAGAAAAGGGGTAAGACGGCTTAGTTAAGTAAGGGACTGACAGAAAACTTCTGCAATCTGGATAACAAAGTTATCTAGACCATAAAGCCCAAGGAAAGCCAAATAAATTGAATATAAAGAGATTTTAACTAAGATGTAATATAATCAAATTAATAAAAGTCAAAAAAGGGAGAATCATGAAACTAATAAGAGAAAAGTGATTTATCACATAAAAGGGAATCTCCATAAGACTATCCATGAGACTCTCACCAGATTTCTCAGCAGAAACCTTGCAGGCCAAAAGGGGTTGAGAGTGATACATTTTACATGCTTAAATAAAAAAAAAAACTGCCCAGAAGGATATTATAATATAGTCAGTAAAGCTACGTTTCAAAAATAAAGAAGAAATTATTTCCTAGATAAACAAAAACTGTGGGAGTTCACCACCACTGCCTCACAAAGAAATGATGAAGAGAGTTCCTCAAGTTATTAATAAAAGAAAAGGATGCTAACTAACAATATGAAAACATATAAATGTATAAAACTCACCATAAAGGTAAGAATAACTAATATTCACAATATTGTAATACTGTAATGGTGGTATATAAAACACTTTTAACTATACTATAAAAGTTAAAAGAAGAAGGAGCTTCAAGATGGCTGACTAGAGGCATCTCCTACTTGCCTCCTCCACTAATAAGAACCAAAATAGTAGATAATCATACTTCAATAGATCATCCAAGAGAGAACACTGAAATTTAACAGAAAAGTTACAGGAAAAAACTAATGCAAAAAAGGAAAGGGAGTTAAGGCAGCTTGCTTGGCCAAGATTGGCTGCAAGCTGAGAAAGTGATTCCCCAATGCAGAGAAAAGGTAAGTGACAGACCCTGAGTAGACCACAACCCCACTGTGGACTCTTGCAATCCTAGCCACAGGAAAGCCCCTAGACACTTGTAGGCCCTGAAAATAGCATAGAGAACTGCCTAGAAACTGCACAATAGCACTGTTCCAGACACGGAACTTGGCTGGGTCCCACACTCCTAAATCAGTAGCAGATACAGCAAGACATCATTTTAAGAGCCCAGCCCACAGCAGACTGCACACTGTCCTGGGGCCCAGCAGCATCAAGGCTAGGGTGGGAGTGAAGCACCAGCTGCAAAGAATAAATGTACCTAAATGTGATAAAGGCCATATTTGACAAACCCACAGCTAACATCAGGCTAAAAAATAAAAAAATCTGGAAGCTTTTGTTCTAACAACTGGAACAAAACAAGAATGTCCACTTTCACCACTCCTATTCAAAATAGTACTGGAAGTCGTAACCAGAGCAATCAAGCAAAAGAGAAAAATAAAAGGCAACTGAATTGGAAATGAGGAAGTCCTTGCTGATGATGTGATATGATCTTTTAACTAGAAAAACTTCAAGACTCCATAAAAAAACTCCTAGATCTAATAAATAAATTCTGTAAAGCTGCAGGATACAAATTCAACATAAAAAAATCAATAGCATTTCCATACAACATTAGTGAACTAGCTGAGAAAGAAATCAAGAAAAATGCCCATTTAAAATATCCACAAAAGAATGTCTAGTAATAAATTTAATCAAGGAGGTCAAAGTTCTCTACAAGTAAAACTAAAAAGAACTGGTGAAATAATTTAAAGAAAACATTTTTTAAAAAGACATCCCATTTCACAGGTCAAAAGAGTGTATATTATTAAAGTGACCGAACTGCCCAAAGAGATCTACAGATTTAATGCAATCTCTATCAAAATACCAATGTAATTTTTCACAGAATTAGAAAAATAATCCTAAAAAAGAGCTTGAATAGCCAAAGCAATCCTGAAGGAAACAACAACAACAACAACAAAGCTGGGGGCATCATATTACCTGACTACAAATATATTAGAACCCCGTGTCAACCAAAACAGCATGATATTTGTACAAAAACAGACAGATAGCCCAATGGAACAAAACAAAGAATCCAGAAATGTAGCCAAATAATTTTTGACAAAGGAATCAAGAACATAAACTGGGGAAAAGACAGTCTCTTCAATATATAGTGCTGGGAAAATTGGATATCCATATGCAGAAGAACAAAATTGAACCCGTCTCTCTCACCATGTAGAAAAATCAACTCAAGATAGATTAAAGACTTAAATGTAAGATCTGAAACTATAAAACTACTAGAAGAAAACATAGGGAAATTGCTTCAGGACACTGGTCTAGGCAAAGATTCTATGGTTACAACCTCAAAAAGACAGACAACAAAAACATGAATAGACAAATGGTACTATATTAAACTAAAAGGCTTCTACACGGCAAAAGAAACAATAACAAAGAGACAACCTGTTAAATAGAACAAAAATATTTGCAAACTATTGATTCTACAAGACACTACTACATGAATATACAAAAAATTCAAACACCTCAACAATTAAAAAAATAATCCCATTAAAAAGTGAGGTAAAGGACATGAACACACATTATTCAAAAGTAGACATACAAGGCCGGGGGCGGTGGCTCACTCCTGTAATCTAGGAGTTTCAGACTAGACTGCCGAAAATGGTGAAACCCTATCTCTACTAAAAATACAAAAATTAGCTGGATGTGTTGACACATGCCTGTAACCCAAGCTACTCAGGAGGCTGAAACAGGAGAATTGCTTGAACCCAGGAGGTGAAGGTTGCAGTGAGCTGAGATCACACCACTGCAATCCAGCCTGAGTGACACAGAGAGACTTCATCTCAAAAAAGAAAAAAGGCATACAAACAGCCAAACAAGTATATGAACAAATTTTAAACATTACTAATCATCAGAGAAATGCAAATCAAAACCACAATGAGATATCATCTTATCCCACCCAATCAGAATGCCTATTATTAAACAGACAAAAGTTAATGGATGGTGGCAAGGATGCTGAGAAAAGGGAATTCTTAGGCACTGTTAATGTGAACATGAATTAGTACAAGCACTATGGAAAAGACTGGCGATTTCCAAAAAAACTTAAAATAGAACTATATATGATAATAGCAATCCCACTACTGGGTATTTAGCTGAAGGGAAAAAAAATCAGTATATCAAAGGGATACTTGCACGTGCATGTTTGTTGCAGCACTATCCACAATAGAAAAGATATGTAATCAACCTAAGTGTCCATCAACAGATGAACGGATGAAGAAAATGTGTTATGTATACACAATACAGTACCACTCAGACAGAAAAAGAATAAGATCCACGCCTGCAATCTCAGGACTTTGGGAGACCGAGGTGGGTGGACTGTTTGAGTCCAGGAGTTCGAGACCAACCTGGGCAACATGGTGAAACCCTGTCTCTACTGAAAACACAAAAATTTAACCAGGCATGGTAGTGTACGCCTGTGATCCCAGCTACTCGGTAGGCTGAGATGGGAGAATCACCCAAGCTCACTAAGTTCAGGCTGCAGTGAGCCAAGATTGCATCACTGTACTCGAGCCTGGGCAACCAGAGTGAGACCCTGTTTTGGGGGAGAAAAAAAGAATGAGATCCAGTCATTTCTGATAACATGGATGGAACTGGAGGTCATTATGTTAAGTGAAGCCAGACAAAGAAAGACAAATATCATATGTTCTCACTCATATGTGGGAGCTAAAAATGTTGATCTCATGGAGGTAGAAAATAGAATGATAATACTAGAGTCTGGGAAAGGTGTGTGGGTGGGAATGGGGAGATGAGGGGAGGTTGGTTAATGGTTACAAATATACAGTTGGAAGGAATAAGTTCTAATATTCAATGGTAGAGTCGGGCAAACAATACCAACCATGTATTGTATATTTCAGATAGCTAGAAGAGAGGACTTGAAATGTTTCCAACATATAGAAATGATACTCAAGGTGATGCATATGCCCAAATACCCTGACTTTATCGTTACACGTTCTATGTAAGTAATACTTACATAAAGCCCATACATATATAAAATGTTATTTTCTTTTTTAGAGAGGAGGTTTTGCCATGCTTCCCAGGCTGGTCTTGAACTCCTGGCCTGAAGCATTCTACCTACCTCAGCCTCCCAAAGTGCTGGGATTAAAGGCAGGAGCCACCATGCCCAGCTTATGTTCAATTTCTTTAAAGTTCAAAAAAAAATATTTAAAATAGCTACAGTTACATTAACATGTTCATTAATACAAAATATAAAATGATGTAAACTGTAACATCAAGAAACAAAATGTAGAGGGGAAGGAACAAAATGCAGAGTTTTTTATGTGATCAGAATTAAGGTTTTCTGTTTTTGCTTTTTTTTTTTTTTTTTTTTTTTAGGCACAGTCTTGCTCGGTTACCCAGGCTGGAATGCAATGGCGGCATCTAGGCTCACTGCAAACTCCGCCTCCCAGGTTCAAGCGATTATCCTCCCCAGTCTCCTGAGTAGCTGGGATTACAGGTGTGCACCACCATGCCCAGCTAATTTTTGTATTTTTAGTAAAGACAGGCTTTCAGGATGTTGGCCAGGATGGTCTTGATCTCCTGACCTCGTAATCTGCCTGCCTCGGCCTCCCAAAGTGCTGGGATTACAGGTGTGAGCCACCTCGCCTGGCCCCAGAATTAAGTTTTTATCAGCTTAAAATAAACTGGTATAAGATGACTTACATGACTGTCATGGCAACCACAGGAAAAATATTATAGTTGATATACAAAAAATAAAGACAAAGGAATCAAACCATACAACTATTAAAAAAAATAAAGTCACAAAAGAAGACAGCAAGAAAGGAAGAGCAAAGAAGATATAAAACATTCAGAAAACAACTAATAAAATGGCAATAAGTCCTTACTTATCAATAATTAATTTAACTGTAATGGATTAATTTCTCCAACCAAAAGACAAAAACTGGCTGAATGAATAAAACAACAAATCTATTTCCTTCCTACAAGAGACTCACTTTAGCTTTAAGGACGCACATAGGCTGAAAGTGAAGGGAAGGAAAAAATACATTCCATGCAAATAGTAACCGAAAGAGAGCAGGGTTGGGTATGCTCATATTGGAAAAAAATAGACTTTATGTCAAAAACTGTCATCAGAGACAAAGAAGGGCATTATATAATAATAAAGGAGTCAATTCATCAAGAGGATCTAACAGTTGTAAATATATATATATATACTTAACACTAAAACCCTAAAATAAAAACCAAATACTAACAGAACTAAAGGGAGAAATAAACAGCAATAACACAACAATAGTAGGAGACTTCAAATATACATATCTGTACATATATATTTATATATATGTACAAATTATAAAAATAAAAAAATGTTTTTAAGTATCTTGAGACAAATGAAAATAAAAACAATACATAACAAAACTAATAGGATACAGCAAAATAATTTCTAAGAAGAAAGTTTCGCCGGCGCAGTGGCTCATGCCTGTAATCCTAGCACTTTGGGAGGCTGAGGTGGGTGGATCACCTAAGGTCAGGAGTTGAAGACCAGCCTGGCCAACATGGCAAAACCCCGTCTCTACTAAAAAATACAAAAATTAGCTGGGTGTGGTGGCACGTGCCTGTAATCCCAGCTACACGGGAGGCTGAGGCTGGAGAATCACTTGAACTCGGGAGGTGGAGGTTGCAGTGAGCCAAGATACCGCCACTGTACTCCAGCCCTGGGTGACAGAGCGAGACTCCGTTTTAAAAAAAAAAAAAAGAATATAGCAATTAATGCCTACATGAAAAAATAAAAATCTCAAATAAACTACGTTGTTCCTCAAGGAACTAGTATGTGAATAAACTAAGCCCAAAATTGACAGTTTGAAATAAAAAAAAGATCAGAGCAGAAATTAATAAAATAGAGACTAGAAAAAAATACAAAAGATCAATGAAACTAAAAGTTGGTTTTCTAAAAGGATAAAATTGACAAACATTTAGCTAAACTAACAAATAGTGAATAATCAAATAAAATCAGAAATGAGAGAGGAGACATTACAACTGATATCAGGAATAAAGAATCATAAGAGACTACCATAAACAATTATACATCAACAAACTGGATAATCTAGAAGAAATGTACAGATTCCTAGATATATACAACCTACCAAGATTGAATCATGAGGAAACAGAAAATCTGAACAAATAATGATTAAAAATTAAATTCAGTAATAAAATGTCTTCCATCAAAGAAAAGCCCAGGACCTGATGCCTATACTTCTGAATTTATAAAACAGTTTTTAAAGACCTAATTATAAAACATGTATTAAAAACATGTAGCTAGGCACGGTGGCTCATACCTGTAATCCCAGCACTTTGGGAGGCTGAGGTGGGCAGATCTCCTGAGGTCAGGAGTTTGAAACCAGTGATCAGCCTGGCCAACATGGTGAAACCCCATCTCTACTAAAAATGCAAAAACTAGCCAGGCATGGTGGTGCACACCTGTAATCCCAGCTACTTAGGAGGCTGAGGCAGGAGAATCGCTTGAACCTGGGAGGCGGAGTTTGCAGTGAGCCCAGATAACACCACCGCACTCCACCCTGAGTGACAGAGCGAGACTGTCTCAAAAAAGAAAAGAAAAAGAAAAGCATTTATCAAAGAATGAATGCCAATCCTTCCCAAATGCTTCGAAAAAATAAAAGAGGGAATACTTCCAAACTTTTTTAACAAGATCAGCATTACCCTGGTACCAAATCCAGAGAAGGACATTGCAAGAAAAGAAAATTACAGGCCAATAACCTTTATGAACATATATCCAAAATATCCTCAACAGAATAATAGCAACTGAATTCAACAACACATTAAAAGGATCATTCACTACGATCAGGTGGGATTTATTCCTGAGATGGAATAATTCAAAATATGCAAATCGGTAAATGCGATATATCACATTAACAGAGTAAAGAACAAAAAAACCATACAATTTTCTGATTTGATGTGGAAAAAGCATCGGGCAAAACCGAACATCTTTTCATTATAAAACTCTCACCAAATTAGATATAAAAGGAATGTACCTTCGCCTGGAATCCCAGCACTTTGGGAGGCCAAGGCGGGCAGATCACGAGGTCAAGAGATTGAGACCATCCTGGCCAACATGGTGAAACCCTGTCTCTACTAAAAATACACAAAAATTAGCTGGGCGTGGTCGTGTGCCTCTAGTCCCTGCTACTCGGGAGACTGAGGCAGGAGAATTGCTTGAACCCGGGAGGCAGAGGTTCCAGTGAGGCGGGGTCATGCCACTGCACTCCAGCCTGCTGACAGAGTGAGATTACGCCACAAAAAAAAAAAAGGGGGGGGGGAAATGTACCTTAACACAATAAAGGCCATATATGAGAAACCCACAGCTACCATCATACTCAACCGTGAAAAATTGAAATCTTTACTCTAAGATGTAGAACAAGACAGGATGCCCCCTCTCGCCATTTCTATCCAACACAGTATTGGAAGTCCTCACCAGAGCAATTCACCAAAGAAAGAAAATAAAAGGCATCCAAACAAGAAAGGAAGAAGTGAAGTTGTATCAGATGCTGACATGATTTTATATATAGAAAATTCTGAATACTCAATCAAAAAACTGTTAGAATGAATTTAACAATAAAGTTGCAAACTACAAAATGTACATGCAAAAATCAATACTGTTTCTAGGCATGATCAATGAACTATCCAAAAATGAAATCAAGAGAACAATCTAATTTATAATAGCCACAAAAAATCAAATACATAGAAATAAACAAATTTAGACCCCATTGTCTCAACCCAAAATCTCCTGAAACTGATAAGCAACTTCAGCAAAGTCTCAGGATACAAAATCAATGTGCAAAAATCACAAGCATTCCTATACACCAATAATAGACTTAAAGAGAGCCAAATCAAGAATGGACTGCCATTCACAATTG
>CAUYLG010066598.1:0-27579 GCA_963573385.1 Cacajao melanocephalus
GCAGCCTAGTCACTGTCTGCCTGCCTAGGCTTTGCTGGGCTGCTGTGGGCTCCGCCCAGCTGCCGTGTGAACTTCCTTGCAGTCCTGTTTATATGGGTGTAGTTAGAACTGCCTTGGCAGTGGTGGTTCGCCTATGTAATGGCGGACTCTCTGTAATGGCGGGTTGCCTTGGTAACAGCAAGTTGCCTTGGTAACGGCAAGCTGCCTCAGCAATGGCGGACTGCCTCCGTAGTGGTGGAGTGCCTTGGTAATGGCGGACGCCCCTCCCCTACAAAGCTGGACCGTCCTGGGTTCAGGTGTGCTTGCTGTGAAACTCTCAACCCTGAGCGTTTCCAATTGCTGTTTTTCTTTTTGTGGGGGTGGGACCAGCTGAGCCTGATCACCTGGCTCCCTGCCTCAGAGCTTTTTTTGTTTTGTTGAACGATGGACTCTCTCCCAGGTGTTCCAGTCGCCTGATGAAAAGGCGCCGGGATCTGCGTGATTTCCCGTGAGGCGACCCACTGCGCCGGCTGAAACAGCGGCGCTGATATTCGTGGCGCTTTTTCACCCGGGAATCTCCTGGCCTGGCTCCCTGTTTCAGACCCCTTTTTAATCAGATGAATGGGCGATTCTGCCTTCCCGAAGCTGCACTTGCCAGCTAGAAGGGAGACCCAGACTAGTGTATTTTGTAGGGAGAACTGCCACGCCGGGGCGCCGGTAAAACCGCCGCGCAGGCCAAAAGAGCCGCGCTGGCGACCCGTAGGGCTCCTCCGCCTGGGAATCTCCTAGTCTGTGGGCAATAAAAATCCGTCTGTAAATGCGGTATCCACTCACCCTCTGTGCTTTCACCTGGAGCTGCAATCCTGAGCTGTTCCTAATCGGCCATCTTGGATCGCACCTCCGAAAACCTGCTATTGTAGTGTGAAAGTACTGCAATGTCTTACCCGCAACAACACATTTTATTTGTGAATTTCTTAAAACATAGAAAGTATGACAACAACAAAAAATATGAATACACACATGCTTCTTGATAACAAAAGAAGATAATACTTTTCCTTAAAACTATTTGAGTGCCATGGAAAATAAATGGTCAGTTTTCAGGAGACTGGTCATGATGCAGTTTATTGACATAAGTGTAAGTACTCCTATGCTGTGGCTAATCATATGTGTTTTCAAAATAATATATTTAAAATAATTTATTAAAATAATGTTAATAATTAAGTCACTATTTTAATTTATTGAAAATATTATATTAAAATGATCTATTGAAGACCTAGCCATACTTTATTTTAAAAAATCAGAAGTGTTTCTTCCCAAAATAAAAAATTTCTTGACTATAGAAAAAGAATTTTTTTCAAGAGGTGCCTAATCTCATTAATGATTTGGCTTTTCATGCAGTTATATTTGCAGTTTGTGTGCTAATATATTTAGGCTAATTTGGTGACATTATATTGTAAATGGTTCCTGGTTAATGGCTTCTTCGAGCTATATTTAGAGCAATTTAGCACTGATACTATATAGGAAAATGAGAGAACAGGATTAAATTCGTGGATGATTTATAGGGAAGTTTTTAATAGGATAATTTCTTTGAGCAAACATCTAGTCTAATGAATCTGGAATGCTGTGGGGCTCAGAAGTCCTTAATAGCTGAGAGCCCCCCAACCTGCCCAGCTCATTCAGAATGCAGATGAAATGAGGTCCCTGCTTTTCAGGCATCAAACTTCATTTGATGAAGAAGTCTAAAACACATAATATAATGAGAGACGTGACAAAGGGCTTGTGGATACTACTAGCCAGCTAGAAGACGGAAATGTGAGCCCGAGGAGTTGGGAAGCATTCATGAAGAAATAGAATGCAAATAGGGCTAGAGCTGGGGAGACTGATGTAGAGGGACCGTTCGCATCCGTCATCCAGCCACACCTGTACCCACAAACATGCACACGAACAATTATGCATGTACAGCAGTAGCAGCAGCAGAAAAGCAAGAACAAAGATGGTTGGCAGTACTAAGGGAAATTCAGATAACATGAGGACATAGTAGGAAGTAAGCTGGAAGAAATTTGGAGATGGGGAATTAAGTTTAAACAGGAGGCTATGTAACAAGAGATTATCAGCTTTTGACAAAACTGTTACAATGAAAACTGCATTAGGGTCATTCTGCCAGCTGGACTGAGGCTAAAACAGAAGGAAGATCACTGGCATAACCAATCAGGAGACACTCTAGACATGGTCTAGACTAGCGTGGCAGAGGCGGGATAAAGGCAGAGGTTGTGGAGCAGAGAATCCAGACTGAAAGCAAGATCTCTAACCTTGATCCACTGAAATTGGAGATCACTGAGAGCAATACAGAATTTTTTAAAAGCTTCCTCATTGCTGTTTATACAGGTGCCAAGCCTTATAGCTGGCTACAGGTCCCAGCACAAAAACTCTCAATTAAATTCTGGTTTCCTAAGGGGCCACTAAAGGTTGAACAAATGGAAATATCAAGTGCCAAAAATATGATTCTATAATAATATGATCATTTTGTTTTATTTTATTTAGAGACAGAGTATTGCTTTATTGCCCAGGCTGGAGTGCAGTGGTGTAATCAAAGCTCACTGCAGCTTCAGACTCCTGGACTCAGGCCATCCTCCTGCCTCAACCTCCCAAGTAGCTCAGATTACAGGCATGCACCACTGTGCCTGGCTTCATCTGATCATTTTATTAAGAGCACGTGGCAGCTCATCATTGTGTTAAGATAGAAAAAAAACCTAGTCCGTTTTCTTCTAGGAGCAATTAAAGAAATTTACTTTTAAAATATACACACTTCACTTTAACATTGACCTAATGAAATAGAAATGTTTTTGTTGAATTACATGTCACAAATTGCTTGTGTGGGAAGCTTTAAAAAAAAGATGTTCTTTGTGTGAAGACAAACTATTGTTTTTACCTAAGTACAGTGTAAACCTATTTTATGTAGTAAATCTCATTTTGCTGTTAGCCTGATACGGCACAAGAAAATGTGATAAAGAACTACATTGTGACTGGAGCTAATTTTACAGAATATGTGGAACCCGTGAAAATATCTTGTAAGAAAATAATTGAGGTGTGCTGTTAATGTTTAATTAGGTGTCTTATCTGAGCCTGGGACAATCTTGGGTGTTATTGGAGAAACTGGGTCCCAGAGTCACTGTTCCTTGTCAAAAACCCTTTCTATTAGAGGTTGAAATGCTATAGGAATCCTAGGGAGACATTCCCAGACACTGGTCCCTTTCTTGTTGCACTTTGTCAGGTCCCTGTGTTCCTTCCCTGGGTAATGTGTGCTGCCCCTCCCTGACTCATCCTCAGCAGAAGTGAGCCTCCCTTTCTTGAGACTAACCCTTATCATAGCACTGTAGGGGTCCTGTAGGCAGAATTGGCTATGTAATTTGTAGTGCCCAGTGTAAAATGGAAATGCACACCCCTTGTTCAGAAACTGCTAAGACATTCAAGTCAGCAACATCAGAATGTTAAACCAAGCCTTGGGCCCTATAAGCCTGTACAATTTGTGCATCCATGAATTGGATGTGTGTGAGGATAAGCTGCAGTATCCTTATGCTCTCTCGAGGTCTTGTGAGGCATAGAAGGGCTGCCTTGCCTTCTGCTTAGATGGAAGAAAGGGCATTCAAGCTGACTGCTTGACCTCCTCCTCTTCACATATCCCTGCCAACCATCTAGTGTTAAGAAGAGGGGCAGTGCCTTCCATTCCCTTCTGCATGCAGGTGTTTTCGTTAATGAGAACGTCATTCTCAGGAATAGTTGAATTCTCCTAGCGTTCAACAAAATACAAGAGGAAATTTAAAATTTAGTTTGTGGACAGTAATGTGGACTGTGAATCAAGGTGTGCTGATGGGACTGAACCCTGTGCAGATTCCATGCCGAGAGATTTTATTTTAGAGAACAATCAAGATGAGAGAGCTTTCAGGGCCAGGGATGGTGCAGTTGATTCTCACTATTCATAGTAGTTGTATTCTATGCATAAACACTGAATTAACAAATACTGAGCCATTGTTCCTAGGGGAAATACAGGGTTTGGTTCCTAAGAGCCTTTTGTTCCATCTTTTTTTTTTTAAGATGGGGTTTTGCTCTGTTAACCAGGCTGGGGTGCAGTGTCACCATTATACCTCACGGCAGCCTTCAACTCCTATGCTCAAGCAGTCCTCCTGCCTCAGTCTCCCGAGTATCTGGGAAGCTGGGACTATAGGCACATGCTACTTCACCCAGCTAATTTTTAAATTTTTTATAGAAACCATACCTGGCTAGTTATTTTACTTTTTGTAGAGACGGGGTCTCACTTTGTTGCCAAGCCAGTCTCAAACTCCCAGGATCAACCTGTCCTCACATATCAGCCTCCCAAAGTGTTGGGATTACAGGGCCTGTAATCCCAGCACTTTGTAGAGACAGGGTCTCACTTTGTTGCCCAAGCCAGTCTCAAACTCCGAGGCTCAAACTGTCCTCACACCACAGCCTCTCAAAGTGCTGGTATTACCAGGGTGAGTCACCTAGCCCTGCTAACGTTTTGATCAACCAGTCAACATATAAGCTTATTTTATGTGTAGTTTCTGTTTAAAGACACCATAGTTAATGTATACTGATGATTGATTAACATTGAATTCATGGCCAACATCATTATTACTCATGACTGAAAAAAGCTTCTGTCACACGTATTTTCTCCATAAGGTCCATCAGAACCTTCTTTCACTTAGGAACCCAGTTAGCACTTCAGCATTTTGCATGGGGACCATTTTAATCAGCTAAATCACCAACAAAAGGTGAAAGAAATGTGGCATGACCATGAAAAGACCGTAAAAAGGACACTTGCTTAGCGTATGAGAACTGAAACAAGCTAGAACGTCACCTCAACCTCACCTTGGTGCACGTTGGGCACGCAGATTTTTTACCTCTCTGTACCTGTATGAGAATGACCATGAAAGTGCCACAAATACTGATTTTTGAGATTAAAGATAAATTTTAGCAAATAGGGTGAACTTTTAAGTTCAGAATCTGTGAATAATGAGCATCCTTTGAGTTTCAACTAATGGGTAGTAGTGAGCAGGTCTGTAATGCAAAACCGCCTATCAACATGGCAAAATATGTTTACTGTTTGGTTTTAAAGGGATATAGCAGGATACAGTACATTCATATATAATAAACCAAGGCAATGTTTTTTAAAATTTGGGAAAACTGGTGGAAAGGATGGAAAAAATTACTTCTGTCAACATTTCCAAATTAAACTTGAAATGTATGTTTTTCTCTCTGATAAGATAATGTGAACAAGGTGTTGTGGGTTTGATAACTGATTGTGCTAATAACCATCATTAAGTGTCAGCTAATTACAATGTGTAAATATAAAATGTCCAACTAATTGTAGGTTGCATTAGATTCAGTTCATGAGTCATCGCATGTAAACAAGGATTGTAGCAAAGCAGTGAGATGAAGCGTGTACAGTTGGGATAGGAAAAGGGTTCTAAGGGCTTTGCATGCTTTTCAAGGAAACTCATATAGCCCCAAATATTGTCCAGTTCTAATTATTTGCTAACTAAAGGAGTTTCTTTGGAAAACAAGTCAGTATTTGTGATACAATGTTGAAATTAAGGAAACGAGAATTACAAATCTTGAAAGCACTCTCTTCTGCATGTCATTTTAATGTATAAACTTGTATTTATTTTTTGAGATGGAGTCTCGCTCTGTTGCTCAGGCTGGTGTGCCATGGTGCAGTCCTGGCTCACTGCAACCTCCGCCTCCTGGGTTCAAGTGATTCTCCTGCTTCAGCCTCCCGAGTAGCTGGGATTACAGGCACCTGCCACTACGCCCAGCTAATTTTTGTATTTTTTAGTAAAGACGGGGTTTTACCATGTTAATCAGGCTGGTCTCAAACTTCTGACCTTAGATGATCCACCCACCTTGGCCTCCCAAAGTGCTGGGATTGCAGGTATAAGCCACTGCACCTGGCCATTTTTGTGTATAAACTCTTGAAACATGGTTGAGTTTGTTTTGTGAAATAAATTAGGTACGGCAGTGCTTGATGTGTTGACATTACCAAAAAATAATGTCTTGAAGAAAATTTTAGTCATAAGAAAGTTTATTTTTATTTTTTGTGTGAAGTAGGGGTGTATATGTTAATCTTTTGGAGTTTTTACAATTTTGGTTTTTTTCTTCAGTTGAAGTTGCTTATATCACTTTGAAAACAATTCTTTTCAGTGATGGTAGAATATCTGAGTGCCTAGCAAGCATGTATAATTGCTTTCTTGCAGCAAAAGTTTTAAAAATATTTTTAAAAATTTGTATTTCTGCCTTCTAAAAATCCATCCTGTTTTCTGCAGCCTGGTGTGCTATCTGGACCAAAGTTTTGGTTAATAGTTATTCTTCCCAGTAGTTCCCCCAAATCATGTTGTGTTGTTGTTGTCGTTGTTGTTTGAGACTATGTGTTTTTTTTATTCCTTGCAGTGTTCCATTTCACTAAGGAGACGTGGTGAACAATTACCTCCCTCTCCCATTTGATACCGTTTTGCCTTTTAGATGGGTTTATCTTTTAAATAATTGTTTGATAACTTACTTAATCCAAGTGAGAATTTAGTTGGCCATGAGAAAATTCTGATTTAATTCATTTTATAATGAAAAGTCCGTTTAGTATGCTTTTGAACAATTTATGGGCTGAATTTTGGAAGACTGTCTTTCTACATTATTTTTTGTTCTCTGGAGCAGTGGGAAAAAAACACCTGCCTCTCATACACGTGTACACACACACACACACACACACACACACACACACACACAGTTTCAGGTTGTATTTGAGAAAAGCTTGCTTCTTGGGGAGTCACAGTCCACATTAGCACGTTAGAAACTTTGAAAAGTCCTGCAGTAAAGAAATCTGTTGGAACATTCCTGTTACTCAGCCACAGCACCCTTTAATGCAAGAGTACCTTATTAATGTCTCCGTGGACTGGTGTTTTATAAAATGCTGCCCTGAAGACAAACAAGCACTTAAATATCATTTACGCAAATAGTGAGTAGTACTCAAATATATTTTAAGCACTGAACTCAGTACAAGACATACAATTGGTCATTAAGACTCATCGCTGTCTTCAAGAAGAAAACAGGGAAGGAGAATAAAATACAATGTTATAGGTGTTGTGAAAGAGTAAGTACAAGAAGCTGCTATGAAAGGATGTAAAAGGGGCACCTTACCCACACATAGTAGGGAAAGCCACCTGAAGGAAGGATAACGGTTTGTTCATCCATCTCGCAAATACGAATGGAGTGTACAACTGTTAATAAGTCAAAGTCTCTGCTCTCTCAAAGCTTTAATTCCAGTGTGGCGAGGCAGATCATAGGCAAGTAAACTTAAATTTAGCATTTTTCATAGTGAAAAGTTCTATGAAGAAAATGATTCCAGTGTGGCGAGGCAGATCATAGGCAAGTAAACTTAAATTTAGCATTTTTCATAGCGAAAAGTGCTATGAAGAAAATGAGGAAATAGCTGCTGTTTAGTTAGAAGAAAGCTTTGTGAACTAAGGAAGCTGCTTGCTTAAGGAAGCAGCTTTGAGAGTAAGATGGAAACCAGGGACTTCTTAGTGGCATCCTGAATATACAGAGCTTTGTGGAGTTTCTCCAGTTGCGTTCATTGACCCAAGTCAAGTACAAAGAATGTAGAGAGTTGGGTTGATCAATATTTGGAGTGTTCTCAGTTGTGGGCATTGAGAGGACAGCCAAGTCATGGAATTTTGACCCCTTTAAAATGTGGATCATGGAGAGGGGAAGGAAACCTAGGGTGGAGGAGTCTCATGGAGGAAGGGAGGAATGCATGTAAGAGACTGATATTCCAGAGGTTGATTGTATGGGTGTCATAAGGCTGAGAGAGTCAGAAGAACAGGAAGTTTGTCATCATGGGAATATTTTATTTAAAGGATTCAGAAGTATGGTCTCCCTGAATGATAAAGTCCAGGATGTGGCTGTGGGCTGCAGTGGCAGAAGAATTTTAGTGGTGCTGACCACACTGGAGCTGAGGAAGTTGTCCTAACCACCATTGTGATCTATGGTATCACCCATAGTAATAGAATTACCTGGGATGGAGAGACGTGAACCCAGTTCTAAAGCCTTAACTGGAACCCTCTTCCTCTGGCAATCCCCACGGCGATCAGAACCGAAGAATACAAACTGGTGTCATTAGATGGCATGAGACTCAAAGGAATAGCGTTTTTGTTTTTATTAAGGGTGGAGAAGTGATTGGAAAAGTCACTGTGAGCATGTAACAGGTGCTGACTTCTCATCCTAACTTTGAGAAAATGAGATATGGGAGAAGGAACAGCCTTCAGGGTGCCTGGAATGTGGTTTGAGCATATCATTCTGCGGTCTGAAGAGGCTGGGACTTTTCTATGTAGTTAGCAACTGGCAGACCCCAAGCTTCAAACCAAGTCTCCAAACTTGGTTCAAACCAGCTCTATACCTAGGGCACTTTATCATAGCAGCAGAGATCCAGAGGCTGTAGGATTTTTTAAAAATCACAGATTCATCAAGAAGCCGAATACTAATTTGATGAATGTTGCTAGTGTTGTGAAGTTGTGTACATAATGGATCACGCAGAACCTAGCATATAGCCTTCAGAAATGGGCATTTATTTCTTACCTTTTTTTTTAAATTTTAAGATGAGGGTCTCACTCTGCCATCCAGGCTGGAGTGCAGTGGTGCAATCATAGCTCACTGCAGCCTTGAACTCCTGGACTCAAGAGATCCTCTCAGCTCAGCTTCCCAACTCACTGAGACTATATGCATGAGCCCCCATGCTGGGTTTGTTTATTTTCCTTTAAATGGTGGCTGCAGCAGCTCAGCTGTTCTCAGCCGAGCTTCAAGATAGTAGGAAGTAGGGTGGATTTGCTGGGACGGCTCAGCTGGGGGAGCCTTTCTCCACATGTCTCTCATCCTTCTTCCACCAGCAGGCTGGCTGAGGCCTTCTCATGGTAATGGCAGAAGCACAAAGGAGCAAGTGGAAACACATATGGCCTCTGGAAGCCCAGGCTCAAAACTGGCACATCGTTACTTATGCCTCATTCTGTTGGTTAAAATGAGACAAATAGTCAAACTCTTGAGACAAGGGATGAGGAAAATACCTGCAAAGGAGGTGGATGCGGGGAGGGGTGAAGAACAGGGAACAGTGAGTAATACAATCTGTGACAGAAGCCTTGAAATATAAGATTCTGTGAGTGAAAGTTAAATGACTGCAAAGGAAAATAAATGTTGATGAAGAGCCTGCTCTGTCAGGCTCAATGGTAAAATGACAAGGAAAATTGACCAGGAACTTCCCAATAGAAAGGATTAGTAATAAAATAGGATCATAAATAAAGGATTAGGAATTAAATAGGCCATAGGGGTGGGTACAAGATTTTGCAAGCTTATTTCCATTTATAACATTTCCTTCCCCATAAGAAAATTTTTATAGGGTTTCAAATGAGCTTTGGAAAATTATTCATAAAATGTGATGACCATCTGTATTTTCCATATTGCTTAAAATCCCACTCCATAGTGAAGTATATTGTCAGATGAAGTTATCAAATCCCAAAATCACATCCTTTTCAGCTACCATCTAGTCCGAAAGCTGCATATCCAGGGGAACCTTTGGAACATTGGATTTTAAAATAGAGAAATTAGGTACTGTATCTCATACTTTCATAAGGCCTTGTGCATGAAATTTTTATCTCTGCCTGTTCTTCATTTGTAATAATGTCTGCCTTTCTGAGGTTAGTTATTAAGTAATAAAGTATTTGAAAATAGTTTCAAGGTTATAGAGTATCATAAACCACTAATAGGAATAGGTTTGCTAAGAACATAGAGAGTAAGCTCTTCGGCCTTGCAACCGAAGTATCTGGGTGTGTCCTGGCTTTCTAACACTCTAGCTGTGGGTTCTTGTGCAAGGTAGGTAATTTCACTGTACTTTAGTTCCTCCATTGTTAAAAAGCAAATAAGAGGCTGGATGTGGTGGCTCATGCTTGTAATCCTAGCAATTTGGGAGGCTGAGGTGGGTGGATCACCTTAGGCCAGGAGTTTGAGACCAGCCTGGCCAACATGGTGAAACCTCGTCTCTACTATAAATAGGAAAATTAGCCAGGTGTGGTGGTGCATAGCTGTAGTCCCAGCTACTTGGGAGGCTGAGGCAGAAGAATCGCTTGAACCTGGGAGGCAGAGGTTGCAGTGAGCTGAGATTGTGCCACTGTACTCCACCCTCAGTGACAGAGTGAGACTTTGTCTTAAAGGAAAAAAAAAAGAGAGTAAGAGTCCTGTCTTACTTGCTTTTTAACAATGGGAGAACTAAAGTACAGTGAGTACTTTAGTTGTAAGGTGGTTGTAAGGCTCAAACGAGGCATAATCTGTGTAAATCTCTTAACTCAGCACAGTGCCTGGCCTGTTGTAAGTGCTGAGTATAGGTCAAAAAAAATTTTTTTTGCCACAGTAATGCAAAGTTGGTGTTTGACCCATCAAGTGCTCAGTGATAGCTAAAGTAAGTCCAAGATATGTGGTAAGTTTGTGAATTTAGGAATCCGAGTGAAAAAGTTTGATGAGTTCTATCTGCTTTTGCATTATCAGGTCTTAGTTATTTATGTTTAATAATTTTAATTTACATTTTTCAAATTTTTGGGTTCTTAAATTTAAAAATTTTTTCCCTGTAAGTAAGAAAACAATACATTAAAAAATTTTTTTTGAATAGAGATGAGGGTCTCAGTATGTTGACCAGGCTGGTATAAAACTCAAGTGATCCTCCTGCTTCAGCTTCACAAGTGCTAGGAGTTTACAGACCTGGGCCACCATGCCTGGCCAGGTCTCAGTTATTTAAATGTGAGAATTATTTTGCAAAGAGAAGTTAATCAGTCAAACATTTATTGTGGACCTGCCTCATGTTCAGTGATGTTGTGGTTAGCAAAGAATTAAAGATATGATCTCCACTTCAAGAAGCCAGCAAGCATTTGGGAAAAGCAAAATGATCACATCTGAAGTGAGTGATACAGGGCAACCTAGGTGTGTAAAAGGAGCATCCATCCAAACTCCTGGATGAATGCCTGTGAAGTGATACCTTTAACTTGATAGCCTGGATTCAGATGACTGTTCATTGGTTAGCCACAGCATAATGTGGTTAGGTACTAACTTACACAGGAGTACACAGTTAATTTGTGGTCTTATACGGTACATTTGCATTCAAAATGAGAATCCACAGAAGGAGAAGAGGAGTTTTGTGGTTAATGTTAAAGTGCTTCTGAAGCCTGAAAGGGTCCCTTCTTTAGGGAAGTTGCAGAAAAAAGTCAGCACATGCTGTGGTTCTCCTTCCAAAGCTAATGCACCCTGTATCATTAACAATGAAGCAGTTGACTATTGCCAGGAAAAGCAGAAACTGGCTTATTTAGGGTAGGGAGGCTCTGCAGTGCCATTTTGAGCCAAGTGTACATTCCAGTATATTTGGTCATTATTATCTTGTCACCCCATCCTTTTAAATGTATAATTTCAAAGTTTATATGAAATTAATTTTGTTTGCCTATTTTCTATCCAAGTGACATGGCTGGTTGGTTGATTGGTTTTACATTTTGGCAAATATTATAGGCAAATTATGCTTCTGGAATGTCACTGCTTAGTTACAGCTTAGCTTCATACAGTCTATAAAGGAGTGTTCGCTTCTATTTCAAAGTGACATAAAAATCTTTAATGAACCATTATATGTAATAGAATGAAGGACACTGGTATAAAGAGGGGAATGTAGAATCCAATTTTCCCTTCATGGAAACCATAAACATAATAAATTTCACGGAAGCAATCTGTTAAAGTAACTTGAAAGTCTAAATCTGAACAGAAAGGTGATGATTTGTTAGCTTATCTTCTCTAATTGTTATTATGAAACCTTATTCCTTGGAATTTGAGCTTCTATTGAAGAAATTATCTGCCTTTTGACCTTGTTCTTTCTAGCTAAGTGGGGTTGAAGAGGAAATAAGTATCTGATAGGCTTCCCCAGCAAACATGGAGGCTTCTCCTGCGACCCAGGATCTCTAGGACCTAGGAGAGCACTGACAGTACCAGCAAAGGAGTCTACAGGGTTGAGGACCCCTATGGTGACGCTGTGTGTGGCACACCAGGAGCAAGTGGCAGAGTTGCTCACAAAACACACTGCTTGGCAGAAATGGACTTTTCCACAAAAGGCTTTATGGTATCCATGAAGTATGCACTGCTTTATGCTTGTGGCATATCTTACCGAAGATACATCAGTGTGCTAGTGAGACACCTACTACATTCTGTTTATTCTTCCTATTCTTTTCCTGTTTACTTTTCACAGGAATCCATGTAGGTGCTACTTCTTTATTTTTATTTTTTAAAATGAGTTTTTTATAGGTTAGTGTATTATTTTAGATATTAAGAAGTACTATAAAGAGGTTAAAATCATTTAATAATAATGCAATGATTGGTACTAGTAAATAAAAGGTATAGTACATTATAACTAACTATTTGTATACTTGACTTTCAGAAGTTTTACAGAATGTATGAAGAAGTTGGATGGGAAACTTATTTGTTGTTCAGAATTTTAAAGTGTTTTCCTACAAAAATTTTACCTAGTCAGGGGAAAGAATAATGCCACTTCATTCTGACTAATTGTCTTCCTTCAAATATGGAGATTCATCTAATCTGTTGTTTCATTTATGGTTTTGAAACCAAATTGGCAACTGTGTGTGGCTTTGGGTGTTCTTGTTTTAGGGTGGCAGAAGTTGGCATGGCATTTCCTTAGCCTAAGAGTTTTGATTTCGTGATATTTCTTAACACTAAGCAATATGTCAGTCAATTCTCTGAAATTTAGTCTTATAAAAGTTCTAGAATGATTCATGCTAGCCTTTCTTCCCCCAAATCATGACTCATTTTCAAACTTGTATTTGAAAAGCTTTGTTGTAAGTTAAGGTAAAATATTTAGAGTTGGGCACTTGGATAGTTCCCTGAAAACTCAGTTGGTTTCTGCCAGCAGTGATTGTGATGACAGGGTTAGGTTTTATTTCTCAGGTGTTTCTGTTGGTGTTTCATTTTGCAGATCTGAAAAGGGGGTTAGAAGGGAGTGCTGAAACAGAAGAATAAGCACTTAAAGTTTTGGTTCTTATGAGATGGAAACCATTCCAAAGGCCCCTGGTGGGTAGGGCTTTGTTAGTTTCTGAGCATTGGACTCTTACCATTTTATCAACATCTCTACGAGACTAGGGTTCTCAGAATATTCATTGTCTCTTTTCTTCACAGAGTTCCCATTGAATGTATCTAAGCAGGTCATTCTTAGAATTTCAAGATAAGGATTAGACAATGATAAACTTGAGGTGTACATTCATATATTTGGCAGAAAGATGTGAAGCAATGTGTGATTCCCGAGCAAATGTGAACTACTTTACAAAGCTTTGAAAGATGCCTTCGAAAGATTTTTTGTGTGGTTTGTTAACTTTGTTTTCCAAGACAAGGAACCTTTCCTCGTGAGAATAGCATGATTTAATGCCCTGGAATATGGTAATTGTGCTAAACCATACAACTATAATTATAACACACTAAATTGGCCAAAACCCTGCTTTGAAGTTTAATGCTTGACATATTAAATGCTTCAGATCTCTTTCAGGAAAAGTTTATGTAACAATGAAATCATACTATATTAAATTAAACCGTAGAAGTATATTTATTCTAGACAGATCATGAAATATCTGAATTTTTTCTTCTGGTAATAAGAAAAGTTTATGAACCTGTCATTGTGAATGAAATAATTATTTAGTGAAGTTTTCATTTAATTCCTTGCATTGAAAGATACTCTTTTATGAATCTCTCATTCATCACTCCCTTCTCACTCTCTCTTTAGATCTGCAATCAGTTCTCAGGAGCACATCTGTCATCATTATGTATATAATTAACACAGTGTCTTATGTGGTGTCATCTGAATTACCGAACAGGGATAATGATTGGGTAATTTGAGATGTCATGATTGACCTCAGATCTTCCTTCTCTAAAGGATAATAGAATGTACAATTTAAAAGAAAATAGCGTTTACCTGGATATTTTTAGTTTATTTTGCTTCATTATTTAGCATGCTAACTAATGCATTCATTTTCCTCACTCATATTCCAAATTGGAGTCAGTTTCATCTGATACTTGTTGACATCAAAATTGACCTCAACCTTTTTATTTATGGACTCTGTGCGGGAGTTAACGATGAGCCCAGGTCCGGAGGAAATAATATATTAAATCAATTATCTCATTTGATACTCTTGTATCTGAGAGTCTGTTTAACAAACGCAAGAATCCCTAGGATGTGGTTTGTACCTTTGGTGAACTTACATTTAAATAGACAAACTAAAGAAGCAGGCTCAGTAAGAAAAACTAAAACCCTGATTTAAAAAAATTTTTTTTAAATTTTAGATTCACGAGGTACATGTGCACGTTTGCCACATGGGTATGTTGTATAATGGTGGGGATTGGGCTTTTAGTGTATCCATCACCCAAAGAGCACTGTACCCAGTAGGTAACTTTTCAACCGTCACTCCCTGTCACCCTTGTTGAGTCCCCAGTGTCTGTTACTTCTGTCTTTCTGTTCATGTGTACCTATTATTTAACTCCCACTTGTAAGTGAGAATGTGCACGTGCAGCATTTGATTTTCCGTTTCCGTGTTCACTTAGGATAGTGGCCTCCAGCTGTATCCATCTTGCTGCAAAGGACATGATTTCATTCTTTTTCATAGCTGCATAGTATTCCATAGTGTGTGTGTGTTTATATGTTCAATATATTCATAGTATTCTACAGTGTGTGTATATATATATATATATATGTATTAAGTTCCATGGTGTGTATATTCAATATTGAACATTCAATAGTCATTGAAAATATGGTATGTATATATCTGGTTAACTGTTGATGGCACTTAGGTGGGTGTCATGACTTTGCTGTTGTGAACAGTACTGCAATAAACATGTAAGTGTAGGCTGGGTGAGGTGGCTCACACCTGTGATCTCAGCCCTTTGAGAAGCCAAGGCTGGAAGATTGTGAGAGGCCAAGGCTGGAGGATTGTGAGAGCCCAGGAGTTCCAGACAAGCTTGAGCAACATGGTGAGACCTTGCCTCTACTTTAATAAATTAAAAAAAAAAAATTAAAACCCAAATAAACACGTAAATACAGGTTTTTAAAATATAATGATTTCTTTTCCTTTGGATAGACATCTGATAGTGAGATTGCTGGATTGAATAGTATTATAGTTCTGTTTTTAGTTTTTTGAGGTATCTTCATACTGTTTTCCATAGAGGTTGAACTAATTGACATTCCCACCAACAGTGTATAACCATTCTCTTTTCTCTGCATCCACGCTAGTATCTGTTTTTTGACTTTCTAATAGTAGCCATTCTGAGTGGTGTAGGATAATGTCTCAGTGGGGCTTTAATTTGCATTTCTCTGACTAGTGATGTTGAGCATTTTTCATTGCCTGTTGCCTGCTTGTATTTCTTCTTTTGAGAAATGTCTGTTCATGTCCTTTGCTCAGTTTTTAATAGGATTTTTTTTTTCTTATCTGAGTTCCTTATAGATTCTGGATATTAGTCTTTTGCCAGAGACATAATTTGCAAATATTTTCTCTCATCTGTAGGTTGGCTGTTTACTCTCTTAATTCCCTCTTTTGCTGTGCAGAAACTTTTTAGATTAATTGTCACATTTATCTATTTTAATTTTTGTTACATTTGCTTTTGGGGTGTTCATCATAAATTCTTTGCCTAGGCCAGTGTCCAGAAGAGTTTTTCCTAGGTTTTATTTAGGATTTTTTATAGTTTTGGGTCTTACATTTAAGTCTTGAGTTAATTTTTGTATACAGTAAAAGATAGGGGTCCAATTTTATTTTTTTGGCATATAGTTAGCCAATTTCCCCAGCACCATTTATTGAATAGGGTGTCCTTTACCCATTTATTTTTGTCAGCTTTGTTGAATATCAGTTGTTTGTAAGTATGTGGTTGTATTTCTTGGTTCTCTCTTCTGTTCCATTGATCTATGTGCATGTTTTTGTACCAATACCATGCTGTTTTAGACACTCTAGTCTTGCAGTATCATTTGAAATTAGACAATGTGATACCTCCAGATTTGTTCTTTTTGAGTAGAATTGCTTTGACTGACTGGGGGTTTTTTGGTTCCATATGAACTTTGGGATTGTTTTGTTTTGTTCTGAGACGGGCAAACTCTGTTGCCCAGGCTGGAGTGCAGTGGCATGATCACAGCTCACTACGGCCTTGAACACCTGGGCTCAAGTGATCGTTTCACCTCAGCTTCCCAAGTACCTGGGACCACAGTCATGTGCCATCACACCTGCATTTTTAAGAAAATATATTTATAGAGATGAGGTCTCACCATGTTGCCCAGACTGGTCTCAAAATTCTGGGCTCAAGATCCTCCTGCCTCGGCCTCCCAAAGTGCTAGGATTACAGGAGTAAGCCACAATGTCAAGCCTGATTTTTCTAATTCTGTGAAATATGATGTTGGTAATTTGATAGAAATTATGTTGAATCTGTAGTATGCTTTGGGCAGTATGGTCATTTTAATGATGTTGGTTCTTTCCATCCGTGAACATTACGTGTTTTTTCCTTTTGTATCGTTGACAATTTATTTCATTACTGTTTTGTTTTCTCCCTTTAGAGATCTTTCCCCTCCTTGGTTAAATGTGTTCCGGGATATTTTATTTTTTGTTGCTATTGTAAATGGGATTGAGTTCTTGATTTGGTTTTTAACGTCAACATAAAACTTTTATTTCTGTATAATCATTCAATGAATGCTGACTCAGACTTCCACTCTCTCCCTGGGGTTGCCTTTGATTTCCTCTGTATTACCAGGCATCACCGCCCCCCGCCCCCCGGTTTACTGGGAGGCAAGTTGTCTGTCAGTTGTGAAGGGAGCAAACTATGGAGTTGCAGTGTTGGGATCGTGGGCTGGTTTTTTAATCTTTCTGTTTTTCTTACCTAAAAAGAGGATGATGATAAAAAGGTTCCCTGACATTGCCTAGTCCCCAATGTGTGTTGAGTAAATGTTAGCTGTTACTGCTTGAACACTTTAATACTTTTTTAAAGCTCAGGTGTTGGCAAAAAGTATTTTGTTATTTATCTTTGCCACTTGAGACAGACTGACATTGTAGGAAATAATTTTTCTCAGTACTAAGGGAAGAGGGATGATAAACAATTAAGAATACCTACCATGTAGCAGTCACTGCATTAGGTGGTTAGATCTGTTATTTCATTTAGTTCTCATGACACATTTAAGGAGTTAGGTTGCCTTAGCCCTGTTTGATTGATAGCAATGTAACTTAAGCCCTTTGAACATCAGTTTCTCTGAGGCCATTCAACTACTATATGCTTAAGAGTTGGAATGCCAGCTCCTGATCTTTTTGGCTGCAAAGCTTGTGTTTCTTCTGTAATAACTCACAGAAATAGTTATGAAATGACCCTCAAAAATGCAGAGTATCAAAGGTTTTTTAAAAAGAGAATTTTTTACCAAAAACACAGAAACTAGCAGTTTCAAACACTGCTGATTCTGAAGAGCTTACACAACTTCACAAGCAAACTAGTTTATTCAAATAATATTTGGAAATAAAATTTTGAGCAAGACAATTTCCCGCCTCCTAGCCTCCTGTTCATCTTTAAGTGCTGGAGACCATCTGATTTCCTGCCATCTGTGATATTAAGGGCCCTTGACTCATTCTGAGATAAAACTGGTAAAATACCTAACCCAAGAAAGTAATTTACTGTAAGATCTATGGGAGAAAAGTGGCATGTGTTTACTTATTTATTTTTGCATGTGTTTTAGAGCTTTACCACTCAAGGTATGGTCCATGGGCCCGCGTCAGCATTACTTAGAAGTTTTTAGAAATGCAAAATCTCAGGTTCAACCTCAGCTCTCTTGAATTCAGAGTCAACAGTTTCACAGTCCCCAGCTTATTTGTATGCACAAATTCCAGATTTACTGCTTTAGAAGTCAAGACTGGAGAAAATTGCATATAGCAATTACCTGAACAGTTGTGCTAATTGTAAATGTTCAGAAGAGACATATACAAAACCATAGTTTCTCTTCTTGGTGAATTTATAAACTAGTTGCCTAGTACCATAATAGAGCAGTTGAGAGCTTGGTTGTTGGAGTCCAGCTGCTTGGGTTCAAGTCCCAGCTCTCCAGCTTGCTTAGATGTGTGAGTCTGTTGCATCCCTAATAAAGGGCTGTAATAAGATCAGATGAGGTCATACATGGTCAGTGCCTAGCATAGTGCCTGCCACATAGTTAGCCTTCAATAAGTGTTGGTTATTTACTGTTAAAGAATCCTGAGATATATGAGAAGTTCTGTAATTTGATTAGAATTTAAATGGTTAAAATGTGGCATGATTTGATGTATGTGAGAAAAGAGGATAGTCATAGAGTGAAGATAGGGTTTCAAGTCTTGGGTTCTCGATCTGGCTGTACCACCAAGAGGCTGTGTAACTTTGGGAAAGTTACTTAAGGCTTATCTACATTGTCTGTAAGATGAAGATAATGATGTGGACCATGGCTACCTGGTAGAGTTCTCTGAGGGTCAGTTGAAATAATGTATGTGGCCCAGTGTGGTGGCTCACACCTGTTGTCCCAGCATTTTGGGAGGCTGAGGGAGGAGGATCGCTTAAGCCCAGGAGTTCCAGACCAGCCTGGGCAACATAGTGAGGCCTGTCTCTACTAAAAAAAAAAAATTAAAAATTAAAAATTAAAATAAATTAGCCAAGCATGGTGCTATGCCTGTAGTTCCAGCTACGTGGTAGGCTGAGATGGGAAGATCACTTGAGCCCATGAGTTCAAGGTTACAATGAGCTATCATCATGTCACTGCACTCCGTCCTGGGCAACAAGACCCTGTCTCTAAAAAAGAAAGAAAAAGAAAACAATAAATATAAAACTATGTTGTACACTTGAAGGCAGCAAGTGGGAACTGATATTCTCAGACCCCTTTGTATGGTGGCTGGAGTTTAATTACCTTTATAAAGCGAGCTATGTGAAAGACCAGGCCAAAATCAGTTATTTCTGTATCATTGTTATGATAAACAGGTTGAAATAAAATGGCAAGAAAGTGTAAGCATCAAAAATAAATTGTACAGGTGTTTTGTCTCATGTACCTGGTGCTTGCTGGTTTCTGACCCTGACCTAACTGTGATCAGTGTCATTCCTCATAATGCAAATTGTATTCCCTTCAATATTCAGTTCCATTATACACAATTTGTATTGTAAAAACTGGGCTATAAAAGAAATACCTGGACTTCATAGAAATCTGTCCTGCCTCTGGAACTGATGCTGGAAGTATGCAGGGTGGGCTGTACAATCCATTGTGTATACTCAGTGGCATGTCCATTTTGGGGAGGACATTGCCAGTGCATTTTACCTTTCTTTCTGGCCCTATTTTTACTTTTGATGGAGAGTTGTAATAAACAGATTAATTGAAATATCAATCTGGGCAATATTTACTGGCAAAATATTGAAAGAATATTTGTCAAATGATGAATAGGGTAGATGTTGAAATAAAGGTTGCTCTAGAAGGTAAACTATGATAGCATTAAAAAGTTGCCTCAGAAAGAATTGCAGGAGAAATCTTCTTATTTTTAGTGTATTGATCTAGTAGTTTATTGGTAAATCAAAAGTCTTGCCGAAGGTATTATTAAAATTCCATGTATTTTTTTTCTGGTCAGGCATAGTGGCTCATGCCTGTAATCCTAGCACTTTGAGAGGCCAAGGTGGGCGGATTGAGCTCAGTAGTTCAAGACCAGCCTGGGCAATGTGGCAAAACCCTTTCTCCACTAAAAATACAAAAATTAGCTGGGCGTAGTGGCTCGCATATGTAGTCCCAGTTACTTGGGAGGCTGAGGCAGGAGGATTGCTTGAACCCAGGAGGTTGAGGCTGTAGTGAGCTGAGATGGTGTTACTGCACTCCAGCCTGGGCAACACAGCAAGACCCTGTCTCAAAAAAAATTACATGTATTTTTTTTAATTAAAAAATTTTTTTTAGAAATGGAGGTCTTCGTCTGTTGCCCAGGCTGGAGTGCAGTGGATCTTAATAGGTGTGATCATAGCACATTACAGACTCAAACCCCTGGACTCAAGCAATCCTCCTGTCTCACAGCCTCCTGAGTAGCTGAGAGTTCAGGTGTATATCACTGTGCCTGGCTTACACTTACTCATAGTAAATTTTAACTTACAAAAGCAAATACACTGATTCATCAATTATTTGATGTATATCTAAAGTTTTTTCAGTGTGATCAGTGAAGAAAGTTTTACCTTACCTTTCTTGTATGAGCTACATCTACAATATAGATTTCATAATTCCTAGTTTCAGTTCTTTGAAATAAATGGAGGCTGGGTTGTGGTGGCTTATACCAATAATCCCAGCACTTGCAGAAGCTGAGGTGTATCACTTGAGGTCAGGGGTTCAAGACCAGCTTGGGTAACATGGTGAAACCCCATTTCTACTAAAAATACAAAAATTAGCCAGGCCTGGTGGTGCATGCTTGTAGTCCCAGCTACTTGGGAGACTAAGGCAGGAAGATCACTTTAACCCTGGAGGCGGAGTTGCAGTGAGCTGAGATTGTAGCACCTCACTCCAGCCTGGGCAAAAGAGTGAGAGTTTTTCAAAGAGAGAAAGAGAGAGAGAGAAGAGACAGAAGAGAGAAAAGAGAGAGAAGAAAGAGAGAAAAGAAAGAGAAAAGAAAGAAATGGAGACCATAGATTCCTGTGAGCCAGTCTGAGGACAGAATCCATTTAAATTTTATCACACCCCCATCCCCCAAATGTAAGATATCTTGACAACATTTAATTCAATAACAGTTTATTTTAGTAATTTATCTTTATGCAGCTTTTCCAAATAATTCAAGTTAATTTCTATTGAAAAACTTCATTTTTATATTCATATTTTCTCAATTTATATAATCACAAAATGTTGTCAAGAACAACTGGTGTAAACAGGTTTGGGAGGAAACAGAACTGACTCTTGGTGTATATTAAACTCAGCTGGTAGAAGTGGGTGTGTTTGGGTATCAGAAAGTAGTTTGTGAGTCCTGGGCATCCAGTGTCCTTCAGCCAGAATGTTTCACAGAGGGAATAGAGAGCATTGTGCAAAGAGAATCAGCGAGGTTTTATTGCAGCATTTGTTTTGGCAATTGGCTGTAAAGATATCTGCCACGAAGGGAGGTACTTTGGTTTTTAGTTTGTGGAGCTTTCTTGCTTAACATTTTGTGAAGACTAACTTAAGGTCATTTGGCAAACGTGTTATTTCACAACATAAAAGCTTCTGTTCTCATGGGGCAAGAAGCAAGAACACATTTTTCTTTGCCACTGAATGTCTCTCACTCTGTTTTGGAGTTGTGTTTAATACATGAAATCTGCACTGATTCTGGATTTCAGTGAAAGATTCTGTAAGGTTGATTGGAGATGGAAATGAGGTAGTATAGTAATTTTCAAAGTGCTACTGAATTATGTAACAGTCTTTGTAAAACCAAAGGAAACAAATTTTAGAGCAAATAAAACTTCACAGTTTAAATTTGCTCATGTTTTTAAATGAATTTCTTTTTGCTTTTTTGTTCAAAGAGCATTTTGACAAAGAACAGAATTGAAGTGTGTGGAAGTGTGTATAGAATATATTGACTTCTTAAAAACAGAGGTTGTGGCTGGGCATGGTGGCTCACGCCTGTAATCCCAGCACTTTGGAAGACCAAGGCGGACGGATCACCTGAGGTCAGGAGTTGGAGACCAGCCTGACCAACATGGAGAAACCCCGTCTCTACTAAAAACATAAAATTAGCCTGGGATGGTGGCACATGCCAGTAACCCCAGCTACTTGGGAGGCTGAGGCAGGAGAATCACTTGAATCTGGGAACCAAAGGTTGTGGTGAGTTGAAATCGCGCCACTGTACTCCAGCCTGGGCAACAAGAGTGAAACTCCATCTAAAAAAGTAATAATGGAGGTTGTTTTTCCCCTCTCCTAGTTTCTGGCATTTAATGAGAAGTTTAAATGTGTATGAAATAAAACAATTTTTTTAAAAGAAAGAAAACAATTTATATACTTTAAGTCATGCATATTCTTGCCATTTCAGAAAGGTCAAGGTAAAGTATACTACTGTCACTCTGTTAATGAAGACAGTATATGCTGTACCTTGACAGAGCATTGAAATTAGAGGCAGAAGCCAAAGTGTCAGACCCTGGCCTGATTGATGTCTGGTGCAGCATTCAGTTATTCTGAACCTCAGTTTTTCCTGTGAAATGTTGGTGATAGGTCTCTTTTGTCCACAAAATGGGGACAGTAATACCTACCTCATAGGGCTATTGTCAGGACTCAGTGAGATATGACACATTAAAAGCAATTAAGAAAAGAGATAATCATTTTATACTAAAAATTTTTTTTATAAAATGAGAAAAAAATAAAAATAAAACCTGTTAAAAGCACTTAGCACTCTGTCACAGAGTAAGTATTTGATAAATTATTTTTAAAATGCAGAGGTGAATGAGTGCTGCAGGCCATTGCCCTTGAGCCTGACACTTCTATTTATGTTGGGCTTAATGCCCTCTTGCAGAATAATAGCAGTTTCAGACATGTTGTTCAAACCTGTTTCCTTCTATGTCCTGCCTGATGCCCCAAAATAGAGTGAAATTATAGCTAAGCAACTAATAGCCAGTTTCTTGCACCTTGGCTTTTGTTGCCTGGTGAACTGCTGGAAGTTATTGTGCTGTGAGTGTCCTGTGGAGCCCTGTGTGGGAACTTTCTCCAGCTGAAATAAAGGAGAGTGGCACTGAAAAGGCTGGCCAGTCTCCTTTCTTCCCTCCCTTCCATTCTCAGCAGTGTAATTGTGGCTACACGGTGCTCATAGTTCCAGTAGCTGGCACCAGCTCTTAAAGGGAAGGCTTCTCTGGGTTGACAGTGCCTCAGCACCTACTGCCCTGCTTGTCACCAGCTATCCCGCCATATCCCGGGCATCAGACCTCCTGGGTGGTTTTTATTTTGGGTTTGTTCTTAGTGTGGCAAACTATATCATGAAGAAATGTTCCCAACGGAGTTGTTTGCTAGTCCTTTCTTACCCCTCCCACATTGCATCCCAGCTACATAGAAGGGAGGGAGAATATTGTTTACAACGTCTATGCAACTTTTATTTCTGGAAAGGGTAACCAACCAACATAAAGAATTTGCAGTGCATGATGGGTCTGGGGAAGCGTCCTGGTCAGTCAGCTTCTCTGAGCCCATGGAAGAGTGAACTCTTCACATCATACATTGGCACAGCCAGTTAGAACCTCTGCATGCCCCAGAAGAGACCCTAGTGAACTCGCTTCTTGCCTAAGGCTAGACTTTCCCACACCCCTGGCATTTCTGTGCAGAGAAGGACTATTGAATTAATTCCTTTGGAAGTCTAGGAAAGTAGTGTTTTTCATGCTTTATTTTATTCCACAAGAAGCTTGAAATGGAAAATGTGTCTCTAGATATGGTATCAAAAGCTCCGGTGAAGTTTTACTAGTAATTATTGATTAGAATTTTATGTGACTCTGGTCAGGGTGCAGTGGCTCACACCAGTAATCCCAGCACTTTGGGAGGCCAACGCAGGTGGATCACCAGAGGTCAGGAGTTTGAGACCAGCCTGACCAACATGGTGAAACCCCATCTCTACTAAAAATACAAAAATTAGCCAGGTGTGGTGGCTCATACCTGTAATCCTACCTACTCTGAAGGCTGAGGCAGGAGAATCACTTGAACCTGGGAGGCAAAGTGTGCAGTGAGCCAGGATTGCCCCACTCCAGTCTGGGCGACAGAGTGAGGCTCCATCTCAAAAAAAAAAAAAAAAAAAAAAAAAAATATGTGGCTCTGGTTAAAATGTAAAGACCATGAAATGAGGTGCTGTGAACAACATTAAGGTTGTTACTGTAATACAGCTTATTCAACTTACATTTTGCATTAGTTTGAATCATATGAAATCACATATGTTCAGCAAAGTGTAGAAAGCATTAAAAATAATGTACGTTGATTTTATAAGAACAGGAGGAAAAACAGGGAACAATGAGTGCAGCATCTGCAAAATGTGGATCCTGTGAACCTTCAGGATGTTATCCTTCATTAAATAACAAAACCCAATGAGAAAAACACACATTTGAAAGCACCTGTGACCTATAATGATTTTTTATTTTTACTTATTTTTATATATATTTTTAAATAGTCTCACTGTCGCCCAGGTAGGACTGCAGTGGCATGATGTTGGCTCACTGCAACCTCTGCCTCCCAGGTTCAAGTGATTCTCCTCCCTTAGCCTCCCGAGTAGCTGGGATTACAGGTACCCACCACCATGCCCAGCTAATGTTTTTATCTTTAGTAGAGATGGGGTTTGACCACGTTGACCAGGCTGGTCTTGAACTCCTGGCCTCAGGTGATCTGCCCGCCTCAGCCTCCCCAAAGTGCTGGGATGACAGATGTGAACCACCATGCCCGGCCTGATTTTTTAATTCTGTATGCAGAATAGAGAAGTGAAAGCTCAATAACTGGTTCAAAACAATAAATTGCCCGTATACTGCCCTGAGAGAAGCTGAATGCTGACTTAGATATTATTTTTTGGAGTGACTTTAGTTAATGGTTAAGATACAACCAAAAATATGCATTATTGTTCAAAGAATTTTTTAAAAATCCTACCTCTTTTATTTACTAAGAAAAAATAGTCCTTATTATGCTGGTGCTTGAATATACAAAATGGTGCTTTAAGTGGAATAGGCTTAAGGAACAAATTCAAGGCCAGTATCATCCATTTGTGAGTATGAAGAGCTGAATAATGAGCTTGGCAAATGCTTTAAGATGTTAAACAAAATACTGTGAGAACAAAGGAATGACTCACTCTGACTGTGAGAGAATCTTCCCTCCTCTCCAGAGTTGGAACATTTAAAGCAAGGCTTTGACAAGTAAGCAGGACTTCAATTGGTGAAGGAGTAAATGAGAATTTTATTGGTCTAAGCAAAGGTATTGAGCTGCATGAAAGTCCATGGAGTACTTGGCCACCATCGAAGGATCCACCATTGCAGAACCCATTATTGCTATGCATGCTCTTTTGTCTTTGAGTATGGGGGTGGGGAAGGAATTGGTGACAGAATGAATCTTATATGGGAGGCCAGAACCAGAGGGTGAGGGACCTTCTACGTGGTGCAGAAGGCAGTGAGAAGCCTTGGGAGTGCTTGATATGACCTGATATCCCTGTCACAAGGCCTGCCAGCCTTGACACCTATTTGTGCACCATCCTGTATTTGACAAAAATTTTTTTCGGAGGTCGGGGACAGAGTCTCACTCTGTCAGCTAGGCTGGAGTGCAGTGGTACAATCATGACTCAATGCAACCTCAACCTCCTGGGCTCAAGCAATCTACCCACCTCAGCTTCCCAAGTAGCTGGGACTACATGCATGTGCCACCACATCCAGCTAATTTTTAAATAATTTTTTAGTAGAGATGGGGTTTTGCCATGTTGCCTAGGGTTTGGCCAGGTTGCCCAGGCTGATCTTGAACTCCTGGGCTCAAGTGATCCTCCTTGCCTCAGCCTCCCAAAGTGTGGGATTACAGGTGTGAACCGCTCCGCCCAACCACAAACTCTTATATGTATATTAAGTCTGTATTAGGACCCTTTCCATCAGAAAAACAGGCACGAACTGGTTTGAGGAGAAAATGGAGGTGCTTATTGGCTTATGCTAGATCTAGCTGTGCTAGAAAACCAGGAGGCCCAAGTGCTTTGTCATCAGGACTCAATGTGTTTCCTGTGGCTGTTTCTTTATTACCCTAGCAGCTTTAGGCCAGTTCTGACATAGCTCCAGGTTCCATTCCATCCCTTCCAGCAAGCGTGTCTTGAATGAGCGTCACAACAGGGCATAATTTCATAATCAAACTCTGTAATTGGAAACTTGATGCTCAACTGGCACTGATCAAAGGCCGTCCTGGATTGAGCGGAGAGGGGTGGTTCCCCAATGAAAAAGTGTGTTCTGTTATCAGAAAAGTGGGGACATGGATACTGAGTGACAAAAGCCAACTTGCAACATAGGCCTGCTTCATAAGGGCTCCTCATCTTAGTCTTTCTAGTAATAATTTGTCACTATTTCTCTTCACTTGCTGATGAACATTGACCAGCGTGTCCTTTAGTTACTGTTTTCCTGCTCCACTAGACTGTGAGCTCCTTGAAATCGAGGATTCATTCCTTCACATCAATAACATTAACATAGATTTTATACCAAGAATCTTGCTATGTATTAGGTATGCAAAGATAAACCAGATCAGAACCTGATCTCTTAAGGTACTTACCTTGATGTGGGACTTGAGTGATAAATGTGATTTAAGTACTCCAGTGTACTTGTGAGACTTTATATCTGGACACTTCATTTTACAAAGATTTAAATTTTAGATCCAGTATGAATTTCTGTGGGAGATATTGCTGTGTATTTTATTTTCTTGTTTTGATTTTTTTAGAAGCAAGCTTTTAATATTATTACCATGTACCTTTAAACACCTAAAGGAAGCTAATGAACTATTTGTTGAAGCATCCACTAGACAAGTGTATAGAAATGGAAGTGGGGTTATGGGTTTTTATTTTATTTTTGCCTTTCAAATGGTAGAAAGCTTATTTTTAAAAATTTTACCTTTTATGAACTTTATTGGAGTATAATTTTACATGCAATAGAATGTACCAATCTTTACTACATAATTAAATGAGTTGTGACAGTGTGTGTAGTCATGTGACCAACTCTAAAATTCATGATTTAGAACATTAGAAAGCTTATTTTTATAAGCAATATACAATGTGAATGTACTTTCTCATTTGAGTAACAGTAGCTGCTTGGATGTGGTGGCTCATGCCTGTAAACCCAGAACTTTGGGAGCCCCAGATGGGTGGATCACTTGAGCCTGGGGAATAAGACTAGCCTGGGCAACATGTGGAAACTCCAGCTCTACAAAAAATACAAAAATTAGCTGGGTGTGATGGCCCACACCTGTGGTCCCAGCTACTTAGGAGGCTGAGATAGGAGGGTAGCTTGAGCCCAGAGGCAGAGGTTGCAGTGAGCCATGATTGTGCCACTGAGCTCCAGCCTGGGCAACAGAGCAAGACCCTGTCTCCAAATAATAAAAAGAAATAACAGTAGTACATGAAAGTGACTCAAAATGAATTCAGAAGATTCAACTCACCAGCATTAACAACATACAGTTAAGAATATGTTGCAGAGAGATGCAAGATGGCCGATTAACAACAGCTCAGGATTGTAGCTCCCAGTGAAAGCGCAGAGAGCGAGTGGACGCCGCACTTTCAGACGAATTTTTGTGGCCCACAGACTGGGAGATTCCTGGCGGAGGAGCCACATGGGTCGCCAGGGCGACTTTTTTGGCCGGCGCGGCTGTTTTGCCGGCGCCCCGGCATGGCGCTTCTCAGTGCGGAGTATATGGGACGGGGTGCCCTTTGAGTCCGGCTCGGCTGGTCCCATCCCCACAAGGAGAACAGCAATTGGAAGCCCTGAGGACTGAGAGTTTCACAGTAAGCACAGCTGAACCGCGAAGGTCCAGCTCTGTGGGGAAGGGGCGTC